>JAHZMW010000704.1:0-50165 GCA_027743745.1 Alloscopus bannaensis | reverse complement strand
TTGAAAAAACTCTAACCAAACTTCTGTTGATTGTCACTATCAAATGACAACTCTTTCAGGCCCAAACAAGAAAACGAAAGATGGTGTTGATGAGGTGATCACACATGTGCTATAACGGCGATGGCAAAGTAAAACTTTGTAATTAGGAGCATATTTTTCACTGCATTACAACAGTGAACATTTTGGAAAATATTGTGCCTAGTAAAAAACCGGTTTTTGTGCCACCGGTTTATAGGTTGATTTTTCTTGCGGTTTCCTCACTAATTTAAGGGGGAACACTAGTGAATTTATTTGACTACAATATTAGACCACAGCACTCTCACGACGCTGTTTACACAGCAATGGAAAGGGAGCAAATTACAGGAATGGAACATGATCATAGGAAAAAAAGTTTGAGTAAAAAGTTAAACAATTGTGTACCCCCTCACCACCACAGCATCTTATTATACTTTCCTTTTATCGTGCTCCTCAACCTACAATCTTTTACACTTTCCTTTGCTTCATAGGCTTAGAAGTCTATCGCATTACCTCTGCTTTCTCCCACTTTCTCTCTTTTTGCTGACGCATAAAAACTCGACCAGGAGGCACACATCGTTTACAAAAGGTAAAATTCGTAGGTTGTAAAATTGGGCGAAACAATTTCGTCGAATTTAGGTGTTTTGTCGTAAGTAAGTAATATCGTTGGAGCAGAGTAGATTTTGTTGTACATCCCACATCAATTTTCTCCGAACATTTTTACACTAGAGTATTTCACACACGGAGAAGTTAAAGAAGGTTTTCTACTTCGTCCTTCACTCTTCCTTTTTGGTGTTGGTCTATATAGTTTGACGTAATAAGTATTTTGATAGAGAGTTTTTCTCTCACTTTTGTACATTGTTGGGAAACCTGTGCACTTTTGTCACGGTTTACTCGGTAATGGGAACTGAGACAGGGAAAGAAATCGTTGCAACCTCGACAGTGTGTCCATCACTGCAACGAATTTCATGCTTCATTAATCCCTTTATCTTCGTGTCGCACGTTTCCGTTTTCCATGGTTTAAAATAAGTGTGTACGCCCAACGAAGGAGAAAAACTACACTAAAATCTCTGCTGTATGGCCAGAATCACACGATTTTTTGGAAGCGTCAGTGTAAAAACCAAGGTAGGATACAGGGACTCGCTGAGAGGCTAAGGGTCGAAAGGAACCTTATTGTATTATTTCCCAGTTTGTAAAAAAGATGGATCACCAGGACTTTCACAAAATGGTGCAAGTGACATTGCAAAATGTGTGGATATTATTGAAGACACTATGAGGACAATGTGGAAGCTGGAAAAAAAGAAGGTCGTTCCTTCCAATCGTTTTTGACTGTCTGGATTCAGAGAACGGGGGAGACGAACCTAGTTTATCAACTCCACCGTACATCCGGTTTTTATATTGGATAAAGAAAAACTCGGGAATCTGCATCTGCGGAGGAACACATCATCAGACACGAGCAAAGGAAGCAAGGAAGTACAGGGAATGTTTCATTTCAAACCAGAACAAGAATTGCAGAACCAGTTCAGTTCTAATCGCAAGAAGATGTTCGAATTGAGGAACCAGTTTGGTCCGAATGTTCAAATACCAAGTATACAAATTGCAGAAACACAAACCTAAATTCATATTTACAAATATAATTCTGAAATCTATGAGCATATAATAATACCGTACTTTGAAAATTTCGTTCAACCTAATAATCACTTGGTCTTGAATATGGCAACAAAATTGTCTAAAGGCGTCATCCTCTGCAACATTTTAACTGAGCGGTGATTGTAATAATTTTTAAAAACTCTCGTCAGCACATTATCATTTTTAAAGTTTTTAAAGATATTCAGTCAGCCTTTTCAAGTGTGCCTAACATGACTTTTCTAGCATACACAAAAAACGTAGCAAACCGCGCAGTAATTAAAACAACAAAAATCGTTCTAGCTTAAAAAATCTGCCACAAAAGTCTCGAATCTTATGTTATTCTTCACGCGTATGCTGTTCCGCAATTTTTCATTTCTGACAATGTCCCATCATTTTAAGCAAACAGCAGCTCTGCCAGTGTAAAACACTAGGGTCGACCGAAGTTGAGCTTTGAAGAGAAATATTCCTCACCAACTTCGTTTAAGTGGAAAGCACACAAGAGAACAGGTCTCGTACTGTATCGTATTGTATTACAGTAAATTGGGCCTTCAGCCAACCAGTCACTTGTGTGCCGTCCTTTCTCCTTTGCTTGCTTGAGCTTGAATAGAAAAATAGAGAAAGTGAACTATAAAAGCTAACGATGGAATGCTTGCTAAGCCTCATCTAATGTGAATAGGTTTTGTGCAACCACCCCTAATCGAATACCGTATAGACAGAAGCCCATAATAATATGACGGGAAGAAAAAGGGACTCGCTTTCTCTCCGTCTGCCTCCAATTTTTTTAAGCCGTGAGGTAAGCTTAAAGGAGACAGATTTTCCTTTCTCTCGTCTCAGTTTTGACATTTAAATGAGAAAGGATTGGAGGAATGGGTGAAAATAGAGAGGGAAAGCTGTTGGAAAATGTCATCTTGAGACATCATGCATGCATGCGTCCATGTCTCTGGCTGCTTCCTTGTTTTACATCAACAATGCCCCCTTTTCCAATGTGTAAGCGCCAAAAAGAGAAAGTGAGGAGGGCTGTTGGAGTACACGTACACCGTCATTACGACGGACAAAGTGTGTTATGTATAACAATGATAAATCTTTGCTAGACATATCCAGTTATGCACATTGTGCACATAGTATCATCGAATGTCTTCATTTTTGGCAGGGATATTTTCCCCCTCAAAATTTAACAAAAACGTATATACCCAAATATATACCATCATGCTGCATGGTCCACGCTTTCTCTCAGGGTCTGAAATACATATAATTGAATTATATCCTGTGTGTACTAGCTTGTTTAGGTTGTTTGGAAGGAAAAGTTGTCGTTTTTCACTAACTACTACCTCGACGCTCTCTGTTGTCAGAGGAGAAGGTATAAATATCGCAGTATGTGTGGATTATGAATGTCTGACTGAAAATAATGGAAGTGTGCATGAGAAAAGCTGACTGAAGGCATTATTAGTTTTACGTGAAGGTTTGTTTTCACTAGCCTTTCCTTTCGTGAAAGCTTCACTCACTCATGCTCCTTTCTTTGCTGTCTTGTTTTTTTTTACGTAGAACGCTTTCTCTTGGTCGCTTGACTAGTGACTGGTGTACGCAAAGCTCACGGAGAGTGAAATGAGAGTCTTTTCTACGTGACTCCCGTCATTAATGCGATGAGAGGAGAAATCCTGGGAAGGATAAGAGGAGACAACAAGCTGATGGAGAATAAGGAGCACACTGTTGTAATGCTTATAGTTCGATGTTGGAGAACGTTGTGGATGTATCTGTGTAGGTATATAAGGAGCTATCGAGTAAAATGCAAGGTATTCTCACGCTCCCTGTAACAATCTGTCTATTTCATGTATAATGCCAAAAACATGACATCAAACTCGGAGAGGTCGTAAAGTAGGAGATGAGAGAGATTCTCATTATTGAAATCCATTTTGATTTTCTCGTTTCCTCTTCCCTTCTCCTCTCATCACTAGAAAAATTGGCTTATTTCTCCTGCCATGTTTTTGAGATTTGACGTATGAATTGTTGACTCGGATCAATAAACTGCAGGAATTCCCCTGTTTTAGCCCTCGAGTAGATATACATATTTGGTGTATCCCGTCAAGAATTTTGCAGAGTCAAGACGAGAGTAGCATGTCTCCGATTAAATTGAGTGAAAGCGCAGCTTATTTTATTAAAGAATGACAAGAATGCTGTCCGAATTTTGGAGGGATTTTTGTCACGTCATTGACATCTCATGACAGACGCTGATTTTTAAATAAATTGCATTCTCTGCATTTCCCGTCGGATGTGTGTCCCAGCTTCTCACTGCAGTTCTTCTGAAACATTTCTCGACAGGTTTGGCATGTCAAGGTGCACTCAAAGTTGATGTATCTCACGCTTTTCGAGGCTGCTGAGATTTTACTATTGCTATTTCTGTCTAATGTTCGAACACCGTCACAAATATCCGAGTCACGTGAGGATATTTATAGCTCTCCATATTTTTGCATTATACACACAAATGTGTAAGTTTAAAATGCAAAAATACAGGTTTCGCTCGTATGGACAGAGAGTTTCCATTATTCACAAGGTAAACCTGTGCGCGTCATTGCTTTTTGCGTCAGATATCTCTCTCTCAACTTATCATATTTTTTCCGCCGAACATTTACATTCACGAGCACGCTTTATCTGCTCACGAAATCCGGGCTGGTGTCTGCAACTGTGTGTGTGATCCTCTTAAAATTCTTTGCTGGTGAGCATCAAAACTCAGAGAGTGGGCTACACTTCAAAATGCAGATAGCTCTATAATATTAGGACACACACGTATGCGCAGTAGACACATTTTTGCTATAAAGAAACCTTACGGCTTGTCTATATGAATTATTAATTACATTTATACGTACTTCTCTATTCTGCTCGGAGTTTACATGAGTTATACACTTGAGTTCACTACCAAGTCAAAAAATAACTTCCCCTTCCTTTTCGCATGAATATGTGATGTGTGAGATCTACATGGTACACAAACCCAGCAACAGCACAGCAGGATTCTAAAGTATAGAACAAAAAAATCACAGGTATTCTACTCTACGTGATGCCTACGTCTTGATGAATTTGAAATACTTGGAAGGCTCTTTGCTTCTGATGACAACGCTCCATGTACATTTTGAGTGAAGCGAACCGCATCAGAGGAAGTTATGAAATTTCTATCTAAAATTTTCAAGATTGTGTAAAGAGGGCAAATATTTATCTTTGGAAAAGCAAACTGAAATCCTATCTCCAACCGCAATTTCCATATCTTCCCCACCTTTTCAGGGAGTGCTCATAGGGATCCTTGAGAGAAAGCCACCTCCTCCATTTAACGATGCAGAGGTTGTTCCAGCTTCCTGCCTCGAACATCGTCTCATACTTATCGTCGGGCTTCCTCTGAACCGGTGTGCTGGGTGGCTCATCGTCAGTAATGTGTGAATCCGACCATATGGTATGCTTCTCCAGCTTCCTGTCTCGAACATCGTCTCATACTTATCGTCGGGCTTCCTCTGAACCGGTGTGCTGGGTGGCTCATCGTCAGTAATGTGTGAATCCGACCATATGGTATGCTTCCTACGCGAATTCTGTGGCACGCTAAATTCATTAAGTGCGTACTACCACTTGGTCTACAATATTTTTATTTAATACCTATTATACTTTTACCACCTGAAGAAAGCTTAAGCTTTTTTTTTCTTCAACGAAATGTGTACCGACCACTAACTTCATGATGTGCAATGAAAGTTTTTGAGCTGATCATCCGAAACATTGATTTTGTAGCAATGTAAAGTCTCAACATTTACGAAATGACGAAAGCCATTATCCAGCTGTAGTTGTGACATCCGTTAGTAAAAAGTAAGATTCCTTATGATTTTGTTGGAGTAATACCATTTCACACTTCAATTCGAAGCAATTGCAACGATCCTCTCAAAACGTAAAGAACACACCCACGCACATTAACATCACGATTCGCATNCATTAACATCACGATTCGCATCAACAACAACCGCACACGTGGGCTGTTGTGGAGAAAGTGAAAAGAAATTGCGAAATTCTTTTCTCATCCGTTTTTCTGCCAGCAGAACAACTCTTCAAACAAGGTGCTAAAGGCTGTATGATGTAGAGACAAGCCTTCATCTGGGAACATTTACTGAAAATACTTTAACTTCCAAGTACAACGATTCCCTTGTCATAGCCTGGAAAAAGGAGAAAAATATACAACGCCGGAAGCTTATCTTTTTTCTCAAGAAAAATCCAACCTCTCAATGTTTCGGGAAAACACAGAATGGCGTTCCACGAAAATTTCTTTTCTTGGTGAGATTTTTTTATGTAAAGGAATGCTGAGGCGTGTGGACCAAATGTTATATTTTATATACATACAACATAATATGTGTCTCCAAATGGAAAGCTCGTTGAAGCCATACTTTGAGGAAAGATGAAAGATGATGATCATCATCATGTCGAAGATGATGGTGCAAAAAATAGAGTGAAGTCGAGAGTATGGTGCGGTACAGCAATTTGCTTGTGATAAAATAGAGAATGATTTTGAGATGATCGTTTCCATCATTTTTCAAAGGAAAATATAGTGCTGCCGGTGTGGTTGTGTGCGTGTGCGCAAGAAGGTGTATTATGTGGTCTCTCTTATTTTCTCGATTTTTGGATTTGGATGAGACGGATAGACCGTTCATTCACAGTCGAAAACACCACACCACCATAATAACATGTAGATCATGTTCAGATTTCGTGAGTCGAGAGAAAGTGAAAAGCGAAGAGGAGCCTGTATAATAATGATTGAACCAGTGATCATGACTCTGGGCTCAGTATTAAAATTTGGGTACTCACAAGGTAACCTTAACACGGCTACGTACCACACTATTTATAAAAGTTCGAAAATCTCAGTACAAAGAAGTAGCAACAAAATACCAAAGAAAACGTTCAAGAATCACCGCTCGGAATTGAATTTTTATAAAATATAATGAACCTGTTCAGTTTCAGCTTACATCGTACAGCTCGAAAATGAAATGATTATTGGTAAAATTGAAACTGATTTTTTAAAATTGCAAGTTAACTATTCGATTCGATACAATACAAATGATACGATGTTCGATTCTGAACGTTTTTATAAATAATCAATGCAAAATAATAGTATTCATATTTTTGCAGCAGTAATAGCATGGGCGGTTATCTTGTCAGTATTATTCCTGAGAAGATAATGAAGTGTGGAATATCATGGAAGAACACAAACAGAGAGAGTGAGAGGAAAAACGGGGTGCGTTTTTAACGTATATTCTATGGTCGTAGCTTCCTTTAAAATGCACATCTAGAGCTCTGCGTATGGCAGCTCCGTCTTTCACTGGAGAACGAGAGCTCTGCTCTCCCTTTGTCTCTGAAGTTGATCCATCTGTAGTGGAGAAATAAAAGGCGAGAAAGAGATCCGCAACTCGTGATTTTACAAAAGGGAGAAAACTGAGTTTCCTCTGTTTGTCCCAATGTGTGGGGAAGTGTAGTACCCGAGATCTGATTCGGCCAGTGATACGGCAGCAGAGGAAAATAGAGAGACTTGAGAAAGAGCATGAGGCACTATTGATTTTTGTTCGAGAGGAACAACAGTTGCTCAGCGAGACGTCTGTTACGCGGGGGTACTCGCCTTCCTTTTACTACATGTGCGCATATCATATCAAATTCTATCATATTCGTAGAACTGAATCTTACAAACTCACACAAAGTTTGGGCTAAAGTGAAAAACATTAATAAGGAGTAGTAGTAGTAAGAGTAATATTGTTATGCGGGTGCACACAATTTTTTGGTAGACATTTTGTAGTTCATTCCACTGAAACAGAGAAAGTAACGGTTTTACATGTAAATAATGTTTGGTACAACAAATTTAGGGACAACAATGTCAAAATTAGCATTTTGTTCCATCCAGTTTTAAACGTTTTAGGCAACTGACTTCCAGTAAATAATGCGTAACAGTTGTGCATAAATAAATAACATGAAAAGTCTTGAGTTTAGAAGTACTTTATACATATCACAAAATCCAGCAGCTGCAGCTGCTTCTCTGGTTGTACCCTAATTTTTTATTCACATGATCTCTAAATATATGTCTCACACTTTATATGCTTTCCAAGAATTAAGGACTCGGGATGCGCCTCTCCAAAATATTATTATTGCGCTCATAAATAACTGAGGGAAAGTGCTCTAAATTATACTACAATAGTATAATGGTTGTTATCAGAGAAAATAGAGCAGAACACGAACGTGCGTATGTAGAGCACAGTTTCAATTACGAATCTTTTGTATTCAATTTATGTACGCATCTAAATATATGCTACATACAAACCGAGATGATCGCTCGAGAAAAAAGTTCGAATAAAACGCAACCACTTAAGCGAATCACAAACAAATGAAAATACTTTCGGTTTCCACTGAATTCAACAACACGCATAAAAATGATACATTACTCCTGCTTTTCCCGGTAAGGTTTTTTTTATACCTATTCGCTGTCTGGTTGTGATCCATCTTTCATTGTGTTATGGCATTTGCATTGAGCCTCTATGTTTGCGTGCATAGGTAAAAGGTCCATTCATTTCTGCGTCGTAATGTTCACGAAATAAAATATTCATCCGTATCTTGTTATCCAAAAAATTACGAGGCTCATATTTTCAGCTCCGATTGTCACCCAGCGCGCAGGGTTGTAGATAAAATGGGGAGAATGCGAGTTCAAGGATTTTTAAAAAAATTTATACATCGTTGGTGGTAAATCACCTCTTGCGGGAACACCAACATGTGACGATTTCCCATTCGTAATAGTAATGATCTTCCACGATTTTTTTGGCTTCTTTTACACACACTTCTTTCTTTGCCAGAGAATAGATCCTTTACAAGAGGACCACTCATAAAAAGGAGTCTGAAAAAAGCCGTGTAACGCACCTGCTTCGTCCACACCAATCCCACAGACATTTCCAAAGGAAACATTCACAGTGTAAAACGCTCCTTTTCTTATTTTTGTTCAGGAAAAAAGTCTTTTGTGCTTCTGCGAACGGGAAAAAGAACAAATAAATGGTATTTTCGTCCGGAAGTAAAAGTTACACTACGTAAGTACTCCCAACGACATTATAATGGAAATCATTTGTGCTCATTTGTGGAGATTATTGACTCGTAGCCAATGCCATTACTACGACACTCCTTTTGACAGAGAAAGTGTATCCTATTTGTTTGCCTTGTTCAGATTAAAGGAGTTATAGAAAAGGATATTAATTTACGCTCTTGAGGTTCAGCGAAAAGTACTTGGAGAGGCGCACATTTTGTAGATACGCGATGCACAAAGAATGAAAGGACAACGACTTGGTGGAGAGATGAGGGAAAATAATTCATTTAGAAAATGCGTATCTCTCAACATGATGAGGAACTACACAAAAGTACCACTTGTAACACATTTCCCTTTTTCAAACACCCGCTCGTGCTTTCTCCTTTCTCTTTATCTCTTCATCCAGTACTGGAGTGAATTTGTGTAAAAGAAAATGAGGTGAACACATCCCACTACGTATGTCATCATCACTCATGGCTTCTGGCATAATTGCGAACGACTTGCGAATATTCATGCGTACGCTTTACGAGAAACTGTTTCCCCTGAAAATCATTTGAGGTAGTTGTCTCCACACTCAAAAGACTCCAAAAAATATGGAGACGAGCACTTCAAAAATGACTTTAGATATTGGCACACACACCAAGAGAGGAAAAAAGTGGCTTCACAAGGGACGACAGTAAAAATTGGCGTGGCTTTAGGTTTTAAAAAAACTCGTCATGTATAGCCTGTGGCACATTGAGTACCTTGAACTCAAAGAGTTAGTTGAGCACGTACTTTAGTCGTACAAACGAGTCTATGTGCTTTTCCATATAGTTTTAAGAACTCTTTCCGAGCATTACTTCTTTCTTTTCATCCACATGTGTGTGTATGCGCGTATACATTTCTCCGGATTTTTCTCTCCACATCATAAAAGTTTTGTTGTTATAAAAAAGTGCTCGAATTCAAGACTCGATGGAGTTGGGAAGAAAAGGGAAAGACGGTAAAACGGAAAAGTGCACATTTACAAGCTCCCCGACTCAAACTACATGGAATGAGTGGTAGACTCACAAGACGCACACATGACGAGACGTAACGAAGCTGAACTTCAAGGAAAAGGAAAGCTTATCTCTCTTGCAAAAGGGCGGAATTCGTAGAAATTACTTCACATCCTCTTTCCTTCCTCTTGTGTACCACTCCTGCACCAGAGTTATAGAAAAAAGATATATTTTTGATATACACAATCTTTGCGAGTCTCCCGACATCATCTCTTGGCGAACTCGGTTGCGAAACATGCAGCCTCATTCTCAGCGCTTTGGGAGTGGAGTAGAAAAAAAATAGAGCAAGAACTGAGAAACGATAGTAATACAGAGAGAATCATCGTATTTTTTTAGGCACACCACACAGTGTATGCAGGGACGTCCCTATACGTAAAAGTAAACAAGTAAACAACCTCTTGAATTGGTTGACGTATCTACTTAGATTCTCTACCACACGTTGGGCACACACTGATCTCTTTCTCTTTTGTTCCCAACTTTTCGACAAGCTATATATAAAGCGACGAACTAGCATGGTTTTCCGGGTGTGCAACTGCAATACACACAATTTATATAGGATGGTAATACCTCCTAGGTTTATTTATTGACTGAGAGAGTCAGCTAGGAAATAGATTGTGGGGGAAACTAGATGTTCAGTACAAAAGAGAGTATAGTGTCTCCGAGCTTTTAAGTGGTGTATTCGCGGCTAAAAAAAGCATCAACTCGTATCTTCGTATTACTCTACACACACACTTTGTTCCCTTTGATGATGATGAGATTCTCTGCGAACACAGAGAATATCATAACGCTTCATAGATCATTCAAGCTGAGTTCAGTTTGCTTTGTAAAAAAAACGAGAGGAAAAAAAAGTCCGAAAGTTTTTTTCTAATGTTGATACGTTACTAGAAAAAATTCAGACTTTATTTTTGCTTCCTTCCTCACCCCCATCCGACTTGAGGCTTTTTATGTGACAACAACGTCACTGGGTCGGTTGACCTATTTTTCAAAGACTGCCTCAATTACGGTGGTGCGCACACAAAAGGCTGTGAAAATGTGGAAAGGCTAAATAGAGGGAAACCAGACCACACCACAGGGGTTTACTAAACTTATCTACACGCTTCTTCACTTCTCCCTCTCACTTTCTCTGATGGCGTCTTGCCTAAGTGTCTGAGTGACATTATCTTTCCCTAGATAAAAACTTCTCAATTATTACGGAAAGGTGGGGGAGAGATAAATAAGGTCTTGAATAATGAACAGGGTTGACGAAGTGCCATCCATTTTCCATCAAGATGGAATCACGCGCTCCTACAGATTATCATCATTATCATTATGAGCAAGGTGTCTCTCTCAATTCGACCTCAATATTTTCAGCCCGTTTAAGCACAACACTGTGTATCAAGAACTTTAGTGAAAGTTTTGGTATAAATGCAACTCGATATAGGGGTATGTATACGCTGAGGTTTATGCAGGTAGATGGGTTTGTGGTGAATCTCATCTTACTTGTCTTAATAACCTGCTACACCATCTCAATCTCACTCCCGACGACACACAGTTAACGAACTACGACGTTAATGACAGTTGTGAAAGACTCGGAGACAAGGACGCGATGACTGTTGCAAAAAAAACTCCGACCACCGCGAGAATAACATAAAAAGTGAAGCTTACAAAACAAAAGCATAACACCATATTGTGAACGCTGTGTTGTCAGACTTCTTCTGGCTTCCCGTGCTTTGTTTTTGTTCTCTCTTTTAACGAGCTCATTAATGTAAAGTCGTAAGGCCGGGTTTTTTGGGGATTTCGGGCTGACATTTCCTGAACAAAAATCTGCACATTTTGGGCCCGTTTGTGTTAATGAAAATCGTCGGCTTTTGCCTTGAAACCAGATATCACATCTATCTTCCTTTGTCCTTGAAGGTTTTGAATGTTATCCAATTAGACGAAGGAGAATATGGTGACCGTTCTGGAACTGATTAAAGGATTGTGTGAGACTAACAGGCACACGTTAAGGTTGATAAAATGAGAAAATTCAATGAGAAATTCCAGACTTGTGTGGCCGTAATGAAGTTACTGTTATTATAATGGAAAGACTTACCAAATGCTATTAAATACGTTTGCTGACGTGCCACGATCCACAATACTGTGGTAATGCTAACCAAAAAAGAAAATGATAAACTGGTGAGCACTGAGGTTCGCTGAAGCTAACTGAAAAAATTGCAATTATTATAATGTAGGAATACTAAGCTCAATTTATGAGTACATAAACTCCTCATAATTTACGAGTGCTATTTCTTAACCTTTGCAGCAATTTTTTTTGTCAAATCTTTCATATTTATTAAGTCTAATTTTAGCACTGACCTTTGGGACCAACGTGGGAAAAACTGTAGGTAATCAGTAATCTTTTGAATGATTGCTGATTCAATTACATACTGCTTGTTTCAGCTCTTTTTTTCCATTTCTCTGATTTAAGAATTCTTATAAATCAATCGTGCCCACACTTTGGTTACATGGTTGGAAATCAACCAGCCTCAAAATGGTGGCACGTGGTGTGGATTGCAGACTAAGGCTCAGCAGGTTCCTCTTTTACTATCCTCCTCTGATCATGCTGATTTAGAAAGTTTCAATGAGATAAGAAATCAAAGAAAGCAGAGCTTAACAAAGTGTATTTCTTCCTACTACCTTTCATTTTCAGTGTGATACGTATAGAAGTATTGCATATTATGTTTATATCCTACTAATATTCTTTACCATCTCGCGGGTGTGCTCAAAGCGATAGATATACGTTCACAATATACTTTCCAGGATCTGGGAAGAAAGTGCATTGCCTCCAACTGTGTGAGTTAATAGATTAGAGATTCGTTTGCCTCTTTCTCTGCGGAAATCCCGACCGGAGATTCTCATTGTGAGTAAGCCTACGTATTGTGTGTCTATATAGTAGCGTATCCTCGAAAAAGGGAAGTTGGCATGCGAAAGATAGAGAGAAAGGAGACGATGAAGAAAAGGAGATTTAACGACGGAAAAGTTAAGGCATAAATTTTTTGTAGAGAAAGACATCCGCAAGTGTTCCATCTGCGAGGAAGCGTCGATAGAGTAAAATACGTATTTTTAAACGGAGCATATTTTTATGTACACATTTTGATACATATTTTCAGTTTGCAACTCCAGCTTAAGACGTCTCGCCAGCATTTTCATAAAAAATTGTGAGACAGCACGGATATTATATTCTAATACTCACTGCGGCATATCTGGTTTCAGCTGGCCTAAGTTTCTGGAAGCATGTCTCATTTTCATGGTGTCTTCACGCAAAGTCGAAACTGCGTAGACTTCATCTCATTGCGGCATAAAATTGCGTTTGTCCTCATCAGTCTTGAACTTGAGGAACGTTGAGTCCTCAAAATAACTTTACGCATTCCACAGAGTATTTTTCCTAAATAATCCATTCTCCATTTACTCCAGTCAAAAGAAACGGAAGTTTAAAACTGTACATTTTAACATGTCGATTTAAAATATTCCCCTTAATTTTTTCCCGACTGTGTAACACACAAACGAGTATAAGTTCAAACGAACGATGTGGGTGGGTAAAAGTTAACGCTTTCCTCGTCTCCCAAAGCAATTCGAGTGAACGACTCTCTAGCTTTTCTCTCATCTTGAGTAGGAAAAATGTGTGTGCCTTCATGGGATAAGAGGAAAACTAACTTTCTCTTTGTCCTACAATGTTTAGCTATGTGTCAGCCAAGGGAAAGTTTCTCGTAACGAAACTTGCTAGACAAAAAGGAGGACAGCGTATAAAGGCTCATACGCGTGTGTAGATGGTTGGAGCGTAGAGAAACGGTGGTCGTACTCAATTCTCTGTTGAGCATCTATAACATATGTGGTGTTACACCACTGAATATACATGGAGAAAGGAGCGTTTTTGGAGAAAGTGAAGAAGAGAAAAGGCATGTGCGACGGAGAGAGTATTTCATTCGGATTTTCAAGAGAGCCATTCACCCTGTGCGTATAAAGTCTATGTTCTGAGTAGGCATTCCTACATCATCAGCTCACTCAGCTGCTTTCTCTATGACAGAAAGAGAAAGCGGCACATTATGGTTGTAGTACGGATACAGTTTACAGTTTGAATAGTGGTCTGGTCCTCTTTCTCCGAGTTTAGTCCTCGTATCCTCACACAGTCGTAAGACGACCACTTTCTATTTTTTCTCGAGACACAACTTTCACCCGGGATGCCACCGTAGTAGTTCCCAGGCAAGCATTAGAAAAAATGAGATCGTTCAATACTGCTCAACGGAACCAGAGGGGAGGAGGTATGAAGTATACCGAGAAAAAAGAGGTCCTTTCTATTTTTTCTATTTTTCTCCATTTAGTATTCTTTTCGAATTGTACAAATAATGTAGTGTGTATACTCCTACGCGTATTCACCGAGTCATAGGCAGGTCATGATGCGACGGCATAATAAGAATGAATGTTTGACTGGGAGAAGGGGGACTTGTAATAATACTTCATTCTTATGTTCGCTTAAAAAATGAATAAAACTGTTGTACTTTCTCACATCCGTGAACACACTCACTTTTTCAACGTAGGAAATCGAGGTATACGGACGTACGTCGAGAACGTGCTTCTCCAAATGGAGGAATTCGCATGACTGTGAAATGTGATGTGTGTGTGGATCTCTGAACAAAAGGAAGACCTTAGTCTTTCTCAGCACCAAAACACGATGGGGTTTCTTTATGTTTTTCTTTTTTCCCCATTTTTTTGTTATTGAAAGCTCACGTATAGAGAAAGTATAAAAACATTTAATGTGTATGTGAAGAGGAGAAATTTCTCGCCAAAAAATACGACTACTCTTTCACTATTGTATCAATACTGCTTATTTCAATGTATAAAGGGAAACTCGCAACAGTAGCAGTTTTTTTTCTTTGAGATTTTTTTCAATCCGTCGTCTCTGTGAAGGATGTTGTCATTCCACGGAGAAAGCGGAGAGGAGGAGAGATGTACGTGGAAGAACATCGATTATAGATACATTTATTAGGAAATGTGTATCTATTATCGGCTCTGGTTAGATACAACAGGGAGCTGGAGCAACTTTTTTCTCCGTTAAGATATCGACCAAGTTCCTTTCAGATTGACATTGCATAACATATTTATGTGTGTGCTCACCCAAAGAAAGTACGGGTGAGAGCTCAGAGTGCTGTCTCCGCAGCCCAATGTTAAAACAGTTTATCTTAAGTTTTTTTTCTTCGCAATGATAGGGTTTTCAAAGTTTCTTTTACCCTTCTTGATACTGGGAGGAGTGAGCAACTTTTCGATGATGTGGTGGAGAGATGAAAGCGTGGAAGAGGATTTATTAGAGGCGTTGTTATGAAGAAGAGGGAAAAAATCCCAAGAATCTTTTCTCCATATATAACCCGGACCTGATTGACTCCTGAAGACAGACAGGAAACGAAAGTTAGTCAAGTTAAGTGCTTTCTGATAGAGAGTATAAAAGGGGTTCTCAGTATACAATGTATCTTTTATGAATGAAAAGAGTCAAAGAAAACCACCTCTTTTTTGGCACGGTAAATAATCTGTTTCTGTTTTTCTGGTGGCTGTCGTATACGTGGAGATGACGTAGAAGAGGTAATGAAATCAGTTAGAAAAAAAGGATGGCTGAGTTACACGAGAAAGAATTTATATATTACTATGTGTGTGTGTAGAAGCTGGAAAAGTGAGCACAATTCTGTGACTGTTTTGAACTTTTATCAAAACAAATGCAGGTAGCTCGATAGGAAGTGGAGAGTACGATTACGTAACATTGACGTAAGTAATGGTAATGCCCAGCCACAGGTATGGTAGCTTCGCTATTTCATTGAATTTTGGAGGATCTCTAGTTTTTATAGCTTTAGAGCACACAATGGGGAGACAACTTGTGTCTTTGGATGACGCAGTTGACTATAGTTAATTGAATCGCGGTGGATGACGTCCGTCACGACTTTACAAGTTCAAACAAAAAAAAACTCTCTAAAGACTTTCTGACCTATACATATTTAACGTTGGGGAGTGATGGTCTTGTGAATCCTAAATTTTTGGTCAGCCACCAGAAACCTGGTGGCAATTGAAGTATCAAAGATACAAAATGCTGCTTGTACATATAACACGTATTCTGATCAAGAGTAGTGGTCCATACGTTGCCAATGTCGTTCAAAATCCCAACAGCACACAAGTCCTAAATCGTTTGAAGTCTCCGAAACCTCAAGGAAAGTATACAAGTTCTCTGTAGACGTTACCTAAAGTTGTACTTTACATACCTCAAAGCACGCTCACCACACAAAGAGCACCTGGTTTCATCAAAATTTTATTGACAAAGATGGATGGTTATTAGGGCACAGGGAGTTGCATAAGCTACATCTTGGTTACCGCCGAGAGTCCTCTTGTACCGAAGTGAAAGCGTGGAGAAAACACTAGTGAGAAAAAATTCTACTCAAGTCTTCCACGTGAATGGGTGTTGTGTTCCCATTTGTCCATCTTTCGACGTTCAACATAATTTCCATTTCATGCGCTCCTTCCCCGCTCTCCAGTCCAGAACTCGGTGTGTGCGGTGATAGGCGATAGTGCACGTGTGTAAACAGTGGCCACTCTGCGAGGGTACTAAACGATATCATTTTCACCACCTTTTTTTCTTACCCTTTCACTTCTAAACTTGTTGACTTTTTTCTCAAGTCTCTGCTTCAAGAAGTGTGTACACAGAATATAAAAGAGTGGCCCGACTATACATTATGAAGCTGTATGTGCTGCTTTCCGAAACAATACTACGCAGACTGGAAATGTAATTAACACATAATGTTGTTGTGTCAAGACATGTGCTTACATTATGTGCAAACCGGTTAATTAGATTACAGATATAAAGTCAACATCCTTCCTATTGCTTCATACGCAGGCTTCCAAAATTACGTAATTTTCGTGAAATCATGAAGCATATAAGCACACAGCAGTGAAAGCTAAGAATTTTTTGGTGCAAGAAAAAGTTCAGGTTTTACCGAGCTTTTTGGATTGGAGCTATACTGCATAGAGGACTTTCTCAAGCTTGTGCTTTGCTTCGTTTTTACTTTGGTGTTCTTTGTACACATGTACACATGTATTTCTCTGTTTTCAACTCCTTTTACACAGTGTTTACTCTCAAGACACGACGAGGAGACAACCCTTTTTCAAATTGCTTATCCAGTCATTCAATCATGAAAATTTGGAAAGTTAAACCCGTACTTTTTTGCGGCCCCCACTTTTCCTAAAATGTGTGTACAGATGGGAAGGCTACAACATGTACTTCGGAGCAGAACACAAAAGGTGAGGAAAGGAGAAGAAAGCTTTTTAAAAAGCGGGGCTGGTGTTAAAAAGGCTTTCAGAAAATCACGAAAGCATTCATAAATCGGCTGTGAAAGCAAATCTTTAAATTCAAGTCAGTCGCATTTTCGTCGTACGAGCGAGAACGCGACTGATATAAGGGTGAATAAAATAGATTCTCGGTTTAAAAGAATGTAAGTATTCCCTTTTTATGCCGTACTTGTGCCGATGGGATGGAGCATAGTTGTGCAATAACTGTTAAAATATGCTGACGCTCCTGTTTGTTACTATCATAAGGTATAAAAGCTTTCTTCCATGTGCTGCTTTCTCCACATGTATACTTTCAGCGTTTACTTACCCCTGTAAACGGATTTTTTTTTCTATCTCTCGCTCCTTTCTCTCTTTCTGAGAATCTTCCTGAGAACAAAATCGCTTTCGCCTTTTTTCACTTTTTTTATTCAAGGATAATCCACAGGCCCGGACAAAAGAATGCATTCATCCATGCATACATTTGAGAATGTAATAAAATTTGTTTTCTCGGATAGACGAGATCGACGAAGAATGGATGGTAAAGTAGGAGAAAGGATTTCTACACCGCAACAACAGTGGTTTCTCTTTCTCCAGAAAAAAGTGCACACCGCCGCTTTGGCACACTGTAAACTTATGTTCGATGGGGTATTATATTGCATTGCAAGAGTGAAAAGAGGTTTTACAACACTGTCTCCCTCGTATAGAAATTGTCGAGATTTTTCCCTCTCCGTGATGTGAGGAATACATGTGCATACCACACATGTATCGCATGATTTGCAGATATCGAGTTTCCCCTGTTTCAGGAATGTTGTTATTCGTGTACACAAATGTTGAACTCTGCATGACAAACATACGATTTGAATCTACAAAAATTGTGTTTGTTGCTCTCTACCCATCTGCGATATCCTATTTTTGTAAAATATCATATTTTTTACAATTTTTATTCATCTTCAAAACTGGTGGATCTTCCTCTTGTGCAAAACTTTGAAAAAATTACATCCAGCATAGTATAGCTAGGCAATTGCAAATATTTGTAATATTTTCGCAATGTCAGTTAGTGCAAATAAAAAAGTGAAACTCGTATTGAAAGAATGGAAAAGCCTTTCATGTACAACTAGAAAAATTCAATGAATGGTCCAGCACCCTGTGAATTTTTTGCGACAGGATATGCATACCTCTAGCTTTCACAGCAACATATCATCTCCTCATCTACTTCTTCAAAGAAGGCGCGATATTTTTCCTCTGCCCTTCCCATAGCAAAGGAAAGGCCCTTCCGGACATTGAAAAGTACACACGTAAGCATACCCTTTGAGAGAGGTAACAAGCATGCTGGTGGTTCCTTTTGTAGCAAGATTGCTTTTCCTTTCTGTCGTCGCCTTCCCTCCCTGTTACGTATATAGTTATTGAAGTAATGTTAAGTTGGAGCATTAGCCCATTCATTTTCAAAGCTCCGGAAGATTTTAATATACATATACAGAGCTTAGGTATGTAATGTGACATACATACATCCACGTTCTGAGCATGCATGTCCTCACAACACGACGGAGTCGACTTTCTATTCATTGTGGAGAAAAGCCGGATTTCCGTGCTTTACCTTGAATAGATTATTCTAAAACGAGTGAAAGTCAAGCGTTACGTGTATATTTTCCTTGTGTTCCGCTCCTTTCACGCCCATCCTCCGCCATACTTTGCAAATAAATGTGTGCCCATCACAAGACGAATAATGTTTCGTAATGTACGTTTGTTCTTCAGACTTGTAACCTGTTTGTTTCTCTTCGGGTTGGTTTACAAAAATGCTACTTTGGAGCTACACACTTTTTCGCTGACAAGGATGAATAGTCAAAGAAAAGGGCAAGAGTGCTTTCACCACTGAGATTACAATGTGTATATTTCACGATCACACCAACCTCTCTCCTTCTCTAGTTATGTAGTGGACTCGACGTTTTTATTGTACGAAGGGAAAAAGTCTTTTAACAGTTTGTTTAAATCTGAAGCGCAAGATTTTTTCCCGTTGTCAACACTCAGACCTTAAGCGAGCATAATATTTCCTCCGGATGTCATTCCCAACTAAGTGTTTTCCTAAATAAATATGTATCTAATATAAGTTTGGCTAGTTCCCTCCAATAATATAAACGGGGGTACTCAAGCTTTTTCCAAATTGATTGGTATTGCTAAAAATGACTTTCTCCAGACTTTTGTTATAAATGAAAGGAGCCAAATGTCTGTTCATAAAAGTTGGCGGAAAAGTTAAAAACAGTAAAAAAAATATTATTGAGACAAACATCTTAATTTTGCTAATGCGACTGTATGTATATAAAAGCCATAAAACGTGTGGAAGCATTATGCAGTCACGCCCACTACTTCACAAATCACATTTCGTTGCCCTCGTACTACACTTGAGTTGTGTCAAATACGAAAAGGAAAGGGAATTTCCAGCTTCTGCTCCTTCTGGAAAAGTATCAAATCGTACAAAAGAGGAGAAAGCTCTCATCCTTTTCTGCTCAAGTGTCCACGAAAGGCTATATACACAATGTATCTGCTTTGTAAAGTGTAAAGGCACTTTTTCTCTTAACTGTTCAAAACGAAAAACAAAGTTTTCTCTTAAGATTTCTTTCCCTTTTCTTTCCTCCTTTCTCAGCAAGTTTGCCCAAACTTTTTGTGTGTGTTTGTAAAATGGAGAAAGAAAATAGAGAGGACGTGAAAGAAGAGGGCATTCGCCTGTTCACCTAATTTCTTAAGATTCACGGTGAGCGGAGAAGGGAGAGGGAAGACACTCAGGTTTTTAATATAGGAACCTTTTCCATGTGGCAACCAAGTGGTTGATCTTGGTACAAATGTGTTGGTCGTACTTCGTATTATGAGCTGCTGCTCTTGTGGCATGGCTTTGAATTAAGAAAAGGCATGATGGTTTTTTTCACACAAACTTTCCAAGATTACCATGATTCTATGCAGGAATGTGCAGTGTTAGCCATTTTTAGTAATACGAATTGTAGACAAAATTCATGACATCGAGATTGTGTAGTTTGTCACACTTTGCAAGATTTAGTTTCGGGTGTACCAACGATAAAAATGCAAAACTTAGAGAAAACGCGGACGTTTTTCAGTCATAAGTTTCAAACTGAGTAATCTTGAGCAACGGTTGTCGGAAAGTTTTCACATTTTCACGCATGCACTTTTAAGCGGACTCAAAATCCCAAATTTCCAACTTGTTTCAGCTGTTGTTCCCGGTCTACATAACCAAACTTATAACTGTTAGCTTAGGCTAGGTAACTAACGTACGTACTCAACGGTAAACAACGGTATTCTGTAATACGATGATACATACAGGTGTAGGTGGTGAAAGTAAATACATGTATACATAAAAAACGTTTGTAAAAGCGTTTGGTTTTTTTTTTTGTAAAAGTTCAAACCACTTTGCTCAAAGAAGAAAAGCCTTTTTCTCCTCCCTTTTTAGCTCAATGACCCAGACAATTAGGCACCGATAATTTGTAATACTCTCATGAACTATCGGGAGGAATGTAGTGACCTTTTCACTGCATATTTAATACCGCCTAGAAAGGTTCAAAGGGATCGAGGGATTAGCTAAACTTTCCTTTCTTCCTCCAAAAACGCGACTTGTATCAGCAATCATCATGTGTCTAGTACTGAGCAAGATATTTTCAAGTCATTTTCTCAGCTTGTTCTGTGCTTAAAGATTTAGTATTCTTCTTGTGTGAGGTATTCGCTCACGAGCTTCAGTGAAATATTAGTAGAACCATCTCTCTACATGTCTTACATTACGTTTAGCGTCTATTTGTGTTACATTCTCTGTTAATTCAAGTTCTTTTGATGTTAGCTTCCTATTAGCGCACAATTCTGTAGCGTCTGTGCATTATTGTGCATCATTGAAAAGAAGAGATTGCATACAAAATCAATTTATCGAAGCTCCTCCTTCCTAGCCTCCCATCTCTAAAAATATCCATGTCTGGAAAAATTGGCCAACTTTCTTTCTCCGCTGGAGAGTAAGAACAGGGAGCAGACTGATTAAAAACAAGAGCGGCTATACGTTAAACATATACAATGCTCATATAAATTTTGTTTCAAACTTGCGAAAGAGAAATTCATCTTTTGCACGCAAAGTTGGAGACAAAAAGATGGGGAAATGTGTATCAATATATTAGCACACTGTTCTTATATTTTATCTCTTTTCCAGTTGATTGTTGCAGTTATCAATATATAAGCACACGATTTCAATGGGACGCAGACTTGGATGCTATCGCCAGCCTAAAAATATCATTGCATATAGCAATGTGTCAGAATAACACAAAAAAACGTTACATATGATATAACAGTGGTTATATCATACGCAAACACTTGTCTCAGCACCACTGTGTTCTTTTGTTCTTATGGGGTGCCAAGTTTAGTTGGTTTCCTTGTTATAGATACAAGAGCAATTCATAAAAAAATCGGATAGATAATGCAGCTGTTTGCTTCCTCTCGCTTACTCACTTGCTTAGTGAAAGTTCGTTTTTATCCTGTTTGTCTTGAGAAGCCTGGCCCGGCTCCTCTTTTTTCTCTTGTTCTCCTCGTCTGATACTAATCTGTATGTATGTCAGCACTCTCGAGGTAAATTCCACCCAATCTAGTAGCATCAACGTCAATAGACTACACAAATACACATATCACACATTTTCCGCTCCTACTTTCAACAGGGGAAAATCGTGTGAGAGAAAGAAGAAACTCCGTCTTTCTTATGTTTTCTTCGCAAAACGACGATGCCGAGTTGATGTGAATCAGCACAACCAGAAGAAAGGAGAACAAAGGGAAGATATAGAAAGAGAAAGTGCTGAAGACGCGTATATATCAGCATCCCTGATAAAGATCTGTTTTTCTTCTCACTCTTTTTCTAGTCTTGAGCTGTACATCATCTTACACAACACATTGTGCTCCTCTCCCAAATGTTAATGTGTATATATCTACACCAGAAAAATATTCGAGGAGCAGCTTGTTTCTCGAAGGTATCGAAAGTAGCTTTGTTTGAGCACTTTCGTAAGTTGTATGTATGTCTAGAAAATTGATAAGGGAATCCCTTCTGAATGTATCATTGGTATTTTTGACGAGACCGGATGGAGGTTTCTGGGGTTGTCTGTCCAAACAGAGAAAATTTCGTTGGTCTTTGCTCTCTCCCCCCAAAAATTCTATCAATCAAGACCAGCAATCCACAATTTTATGTTTGTCAATATGTATGAAAATGGGGAGAAGGAGACGAGGAATTTTTTAGTGATCGAAAATTGTACTTGTATGTAAACAAGTATTTTGCCAAAGTCGCTTTCCAAATGTTCTCAACAAGCTGATGTTCTTACAGAGAAAAAGTGTAGAACTAAAAGTAAAAAAAGGAACACATTTTTCCTCTTTTTTACCGTGTACATATCTGAATCTATATAATATCATTACTAGGTCCTGCTCCCTCTTGTATTTCACCACTTGATATAACTTAATGTAGTTCCGTGGAGGATGGGAAAAGATCAGAGATCCTGGGAAAAGGGATTCCACGATCAGGCGAGACCACTTTCTTCGAATTTAGATCGCTCAAGATTGGTTTGCTTTTGATAGGATGAAATAATATACTTGGTGAAAGGACGATGTTCAAGGGGAAATGCGGGATGCATCAGAAACATACAAAAGTACATAGACGGATGTAGAACACTGAGGCATTTCAGAAAAAAGGTAGAGAGAGGGAGTAAAGCAAGAAGAAAAAATTCGGATCAGGATCTGTCAGTTTTCTCCAGTTTTTTTTACTCAGGCCCCCTTTTTTTCGTAGTCTTTGTTATATTTACGTGGAGAAAGTATGAAAAAGAGAAAATTGAAGAATCAGGAAGCTAAAAAAAAACCTTTACTTTGTATGACATGACTAAGGTACACTTTCAATTTGACTGGGCCACTATAAAAAAGAAGTACAGAGAATGGAGGCTCGCTGTGTGCTGTCTCTCGCCTGTATTTCTGAACTTTTTGACGACTCGGGTCGAGAAGAAAAATGTTGAGGAATGAACAGGCTCGACTAAAATTCTATATACTTTCGCATTCCGACGAAGTTTCTATTTCTCCTTGATCCATTCACTGGCTCAAAGAGAGACAAGTTTCATACCACCACCACCGCCGGTCAGAGATAGTATTCTATTGTACAGCTTTATACATGATATAAGGAATATCCTTTCCTCAAGAAACGTTTAATACCCTAGATTCAATATGATGAATCCCTGGTCGGTACTTTGTGCCTCACATATTTATGTAGCGTGAGAGCAAAAGATGAGAAAAAGTTGGAGCTACATCAAAAATATATGTGATCTATTTATGTGGTGGTTATTACTACGCTCTTACCTGCAACAACAATAGTCAGAATTGTGTCCTCCCACACAGCCTTTTCCTTCTTTAGCAGAATGATACTCGTCTTGTGGAGATTATTACCACAGCATAATTATTTTCGGACATCACTAGGTGAAAGAGTACCTTCGTCCAAAACGAGACTTGGTTTGGCTTAGCACTTTCCACTGAACACGGTATATAAGGGGGTTATAAAAAGAAAAGTTTGATTTTTTCTTCGTATGTTCTCTGAACTGGTTTGCATTCTTGCTTCCAGCATGGAAAACTACTCTCGAGTATATTCTTTATGATTTTTTTTCACTTTCACTAAATTCCCCCAAAAAAATCTAATAATATTCTGGGGATGCGGAGTAAAGCCGACGGTTTAATGCACAGAGCTCTAGACTAGGATATATTATTACTTGTTCTAATTGAGTATCTTTTTCTTACCACACACACATACGCTCACAAAAACTAAATATAAAAACTTTACAGGGAGTTACCCACCTCGTGAAACAGCAATGCGGGATAGTCTTGGTGGATAAGGATGAGATAGTTTTTGTCTAACATTTTTTTTTGCAACGCTCATCTAACAGAGCGTAGGCTAATGTGGAATTACGAAATTTTTCCTCTTTTCGCTGTTCATTCTGATGACTCTGGGGTTTTCCACTGAAAGAGGTCGGCACAAAAATGTGGGATCTCTTGTGACAATGATCTATGTGAAGCCGGTACGCAATGTACACACTGAGCAGGAAAGGGAGACAAACGCAGAGACCATTTCCTTTTCCTATATTCTCCACTTTTTTGTACTTCCCAAAGCACAGGTTTCACTTTGCCGACTGGTGGTTCAGAGGAAAATAGGAGAAAGCCATTTCGGATTATTCCAAGTTTTTAATTGACTTCCAACTTTCGAGCTGATCTCATACCGTGGAGGTACAGTTCGTAACAAAAAACCTGGAATACTCACTGTCTCGAGCAGTTATCCTCTCTGTCACTTTACTGCAAGGGTAGGATTTAGTATGGCTACTTTCTCCCCAGGAAATTGCACCACACTCTCCTTTCGGTTTTTCACATTAGGAAAAAAATAATTTACAGAAATTCTTCACCATAATACTAGTCTTCCTTGTTAAAAGAAACTGAGAAAACATTTTTGGAAAACGAACGGAAAAGAAAGTAAAAACTTTTTCCGTGGTCGCATATAGCGGTGTGGATATATCGGAAGTGAAAGCGGGCTGAAATGAGCAGCTACAGTGCTACTGGTGTGTTACGCTCCATATCTGTAAGAGAGAGAAAGCTGCGATGATTTCGAGGCGCACTGGAAACAACGACTGAAGATGAGCTGAATGTGGTCTCGCAACCAGAGCCAGGCCCAAGACAACTGCTCGCTCGCACTTTCTCCAGAGCCAGTGGGAGGAAAGGGTTTGCTAACTAGACTCCATTTTCATGTTGGCTTTCACAACGAAATGGGAAAGTTGGGAACTGCTGGAGAGCAAGCTTGCAACAGCCGTCTTCTACACGGGTACCCCGCTACCCACATTTTTTTTAAAAAAAAAGAAGTGCTGTATAAGGCCAGCATACTATCATCCAGAGAGTAAAAAGACTGAAAGAAATGGAAGGGAAAACAGACAGTCGCTTCTGCCGAAAATACCAAAAATATTACGCTCACACCGTACATCTCAAAGTTGAGGGTGCACTACAAGTGTTCTGAAATGAAGCGGATGCATGCAAAGGTAAAAAACAGGAGCGTTTCGGTTTTTTCTCACTCCCCCAGAAATACATGGAGCAACAATATCACTAGTAGGCTCCTCTTCCAGCTTCTACTCGGTTGGTGGTACTCTTGTGAATAGCGGATGGCCTTTTTCCTTTAAACCATTACTTCTCCATCTCAGTGTTGTGTCAGGACGGTTATTTGGGTACATACTCTCTCTGTGTATTACGAACTTTTACTTCTGATATATGAATACAAGAGAAGAGATACTAGCGTTGCCAGAGAGTAAAGATAGATCACTCTGAAATGTTCTTAACACCTCCAGAGTATTATAAGTGCTTATCAGTTTGTATCCTTTGATTTGGGGACATGAAAGTGAGGAGAGAGACGGCGAACTGCAATTTCGAGGTGTTTAATGTTGCTGTGTAAAACGGGAAAGAAAGGTCACTGAGAAGTTGTACATTGCACTCCACCTCACTTGTTAGTTGTCGCAGAAATGTTTGTATTTTAGCTTTTCTATGTCGTACTCCAAGCTCCAGTCTAATGGTCAGGCTTAAATTTCAAAACAGCATTGGAATGAGATGTACCTAAGGATTTGCGAAGAGGTACATGTCAGTGTGCTATGCTCATCCTCGATTATGGCGGTGAAGGAGTCTCTGGCACTCCACTCAAGTGTGGATGTTTAGACATGAAAAGGGAAGCTGGTTAACAAAGAAAAATGAAAACTGTCTTTTTGACTGCGCTTTGATCTATTCAACGTTTTTTGCGTTGTGCACAAGTAGCCGTCAGGAACACACGCTGTAGTAATTCTTTTAAGTTGAATTTACTGCAAAGACCCTCAGTGATGTGATGCGAGCCAGGAAGACAAAACAAAGCGCCACTTTTGTGCGCATTTAATGTTTAATAATAGGAACACGTAATTTACTCGTACTGAATTAATCTTTCAAAAGAACAGCTCATTGTTCGTAAGATGTGTCTCTGGAACAGGCTCATCTTCTAACAAAATGTGAGGGCAAATATGCAAACAAATTGGGATTTATATGTTATATATTCTGTATACCGTAATAAATTGTGGACAATATATGATATCATCATGCTAGCGAACAAGCACTAACAAAGGTAATTAATTCGCCAGTAAATGGTCAGGGTCACTTTAAGAGTTCAAAAGGCAGAAATGCAGGTTGGAAACATGATTTGTGTTATAAGCTACGTGTAAATATTGGTTTAGATATGCATATAAATTTATAAACAGAGTGTATTGTTAAAACAGCTAAAAAGACAAGCCTTTGCACACAGCAACTTAATTTGCATTAATATCTCATTAATGCCAAGCCTATCATATAAGGTTTTGATGAATTGTATCAAAATTACTACTGCTTTGCTGGGAGTTGCTCATATAATAATTTCATCAATAAATGCATGCCCAACATGCTTTTTGCGAATTACGATATATAATTATGATTTAAATGGTCCACGATTTTTTTAAAACTGACGGAACGAGTTTTCAGGCAAAAATACACTACGCATAAACTGAATTTTGAGATCAACAATCAATATTAAAGAAGTATTTTTGGAAGATGATTTAAGACAGAAAAAATCCAGACACCAACCCTCTGGACACTGGATGGTCAAGCCTACAATAATTTTTAATATGCTAGTCAATTTTCTGGAGAATACATCAGGCCACGAAGATATAAATGAAGGAAAGGTCCAGAAACGAATCAGTTTCGCAGTTGAACACTAAGAGAGCTCTCATCTTCCTATTACTTCAATCCAAGCATCAAGATGTCAACGTTTTTTAAAAGGGTCCCCGTGATTTTGTTGGTGGTATCCGTAATCTGCGTCAATGTGTGTCTTGCCAAAATCAATATAGTCGACATTCCCAGAATGGGAGTCTTTAGAGTCGCCGTTTTAAGGAATCACAAGCCGGTTGTTGTGTACTTTACAAAAAGGTAGGTAATAATAGCCTTCACTTTTGTAACTAAATGCACGTTTTCAGTCTCTTCCAAAAAAAGCATGGATTGTATTCCTGTCTTCCTCCATGCAGCTCCTGCAATCAGTGCACAAAAATCCTGAATGATTTGGAGGATATCGCCAGGGAAAATGATGAAGCCATGTACCTAGCTAGAATTGATTTGGACCAGTATCCAGAATTAAGGAAGGAGTTTGGCATCCACACAATTCCAACCACCAGGACGTTTTACAAAGGACAGCAACTGCGCCAAGTAGTGGGCCCACTGTGGGGTCCCATCAAGGCAATCACAAACCACGCTCTGAAAGTAGGCAAAGAGGCAAAGAAGCCGTGAACCTGTTAAATTGCTTCTTAAATTGTTACACATATCTGTCTAGATATTAACTGTTTATAAAAGTATTTAAATTTTTATTTTATAAGTTGAAAATCACAGTCTCTTGACACCCATCACTGATGACATTTAAATAAAATGATATGTGTTTCAATCTTGTTTCAATTGATTGCTTTAAATCATTCTCATTTTTCACGTCTCATTCAAGAGCATTGAAAACGTTGCATCGTCGCTTTGAAGCTTTATATTTATATACATGCTGCAACAACTCCTTATTTGAAAGCTTCTCATTTTTATTTACGAATACATCCTATCATGTCCCTCATCTAAAATGGAAAGTTCACGATTAAAAGACATCATACAATGCATTTTTTTAAGTTTTGTTACTCTAAGATTCACAAATCAGAATGATCGTGGAGAGAATGTAATGGAATTGATGTCAATTGCAGTCGGATATGATTGAGTTTTCATCAAAGGTAAGTTTATTGTGCGTCAGTGAAGAATTGTGAAAAGAGATGCATAGAGTCTATCATGTACTGTATAATTTCTAATAAATCACTAATGTAGCTCACCGAAAGCAATTTTTACAGTAACAAAATACATACCTAATCTCGTTTCTTCAAATTACTTAATTCTGGGATCGCGTGTATTTACCTATGCAATTTCACTGTTTCAGTACATCACATTTTTAGCGTTCCCTGGAAGAAAATGTATTATTATATTAAAAGCTCACTGAAATACTTATGAAAGTGAACAAAACTAGCATCCTGTTACATTTTTAGCTTACTTTCCAAACGCCGTTCGAAATGCCAAGACAAGACCCTACTATGTATCTATGAAGCCAGACCTGAATTATCCTGGACGAATTGATGTCCACTTTGAATGAGGAACTGATACATTTGATCAAACATTTAAGTCTGCCCAGCAATTAAGCTTAGATTCTTTTTTAATTTTAGTATAACCTCATATAACCCACTCATAAGTACATAAATGCCACGGACAAAGACAAATATAAGCCTAGCAAAGGATGTTGGTATATATATATATATATATCATTCATGTAACATATAACTCTACGGGTTTACGCTCGATGTATTCAGCCTGTATTTATTGTGGATGTACCATTCTGCCGACTGGTCCATATTGCGTGCATTGTGATTGCACACATGTGTGCGTGGAGTTTGATTTTGTAAACACGGAGTTGTTGCTATTTGTTGTGCCGTGCATTCGCAAACGTGACTATTTTGTCAGCAGTTACCACCTGCATGTTGCATTTAGTCTAGTTTTATATCGTAGACGTTGAACGGGACGTGATAAGCTGTTTTCTAATAGTGTTGTAAGTCGTTACGTGTATTTACTGTATTTTTCGAAGTTCCCAAGAACCCATTCATTGCGGTTGACGATGTACGTATAGAATTTAAGCAGGTTCGTTCGTTTCAAATACGTCTTCGTTGGCATCGCTTGAGTTGGCTTTGGAGTGATGTAGTACCGAACGCTTTGGTGAGAACAACTGAACTACTTTTGGAACAAACGGATTTTTGAGTTGGTAAGCGTACCAGACGAGCTTTGAAGCGTATCCACTGGTGAAGTTGTTGTGACTTGAGTGGTTGGGGTCTCTAGGTCTGAGAGATTTGCTTGTCAGTGTGCGTGTGGTGTGAATATTATAGGTCATCATTATACAAAGAGTCCAACCGCATCTGGCTTGACTGTTTATATTATTGTGGACTACATGCTCGTTGGGGAAGTGGTGGAACTGGCGTTCTCAAGACGAGCATCTGGGGCCCGGAAAGAAAAGGATCAGTTTATGTCGTCTATTCGGTCGTTGTCTCTCGGAAGCACGTTTTTCTGCACCAAGCTCCTGTGTACGCGCAGTTAGCGTCGATCAGTGGTCTTGGATAGTTGTGTTGTCGGTGAGCTGCGTCGGTGTGAGTGGTGCGACTAAAATTGTCCAGAGGTTTGGAATTTTGAAACTTGGATTCTGGAATTGAATAGTCACGTTACGTTGTACGTGAACTTTTACCGATAGGTTTCACTGAGGCCAAACGTTCGAGAAGGAAGGTGAGATTTTAAAGGCTAAAAATCGTTATTTCGTTTTTTCAATGGTATGAAATTAATATATGACCAGTGAATTGAGTGAATTATATAATTATTTTTTCAGGTGGGTTTTAGTAAACAAGGAACGAAGACTGAAGGAACTGATGCAGCATTCATTGTAGCTCATCGTCCCGTAATTTTTGTCGTCGTTCCTTATTTGTTTTTTTTGTGTTGTTTGGTATTACAAAAGCCGTCTGGATGTAAGTTAACAATGCAAACGTTTTTCTTATATTCTGTTATGCTGACGCGTTTAATATTTATCAGTTAGTTTTTAAATCATGAGTGATTTTTGTAGGTACTAATGTGATTTGTTGATTGTATTTACTTTTAGGGTGAAGCACGTGAGAATCACGCACCCTAACTTTTTCACGGACTACCCGGATACGGAATCCATAATGCTACAAGGAACTGAAAAAGATGAACAGGCCATTGTCAAACCGGGAACTGTAATTTTAAGTTGCAAACCATTTGCGTACTCTGTGGCTGTGAAGTACGCACAAAGTCGTTGCGATACTTGTCTCAAAGGGTGAGTGTCAATTAATCCGCCAATTTTGTGGGCATTTTTATAAATTTTATATGATAAGCAGGAATCGAGAAAAGATCTCACAAGGAAGAGATTACTAAATTGTTCTAACAGACCTGACCTGAAACACTATAACTTCTCTGGTTCAATATATTCAATTCATACACATCAAGAACTTATACTTACTACAAAAATGTTCATGCCCTTGTAGTCCAAGACTACATGGCTTGACGCACCTGTAAATATTGGTGAAACTTATTTAATATTTCATTTTTAATATGTACTCCGCCGATTTCTTTGGCACGTGTTTTCAATGTATCCGACTAGGTGTATGCAGAATGGTAGACCAATAGGGAATTCGAATATGAATTAGTGTAGCATGGCTGAGCTATTTTTACCTCTCACTGCACGACTTTGGCATTTAACTTGAAAGATGACTGGTTGATGTCTGGTTCTGGCTTGAACCGGAAGAAAAAATGAAATTATATAGTGCTAGAAAGAAAAGAGTGATAAGTTCAAAGAACATTACTTAACAGTTGGTACCTCGTCATAAGCTATCCTTTTTTATGTATATGTATAGATAATTGTAAACTTGCTAACTGTCATTTTTACATTTTAAAAGGTGCTCTCTGTGCAGTATAACTAATGACATGAATGATGAAGCGAGGCGAGTTGGTTTAATTTGGCATTATGTCAAGCTTCCGAACAGCCGTCATTATGACAAGCTCCAGCTAGATTTTATACAGGCAAGTTTTAGTCGGCATTGAAAATGCGGCCGTCACAGATCAGAAACGTTTAGGTTCATAAGTTAAGCTCTGAAAGTTGTCCGAGCAGGTGGTAAACTGACGACACTATAACTGTGTATTCAATGACAAATCTCACAGTTTTAAATCCTGTCAACTTTGGTTGGTATTGTTGAACAGTGATGACAGCACAGGCGAAAATGATGGTCATTATTTATCGCGGTGTTCTGGGTGTCACCTTGTCCGTTATTGTGACCGCGATTGTCAGAAAAAGGGTTGGGTGGATGGACACAAATATGAATGCAAAGGTTTTAAACATCATCGCGAAGTTGCCGGAACGTTTACAAGGCTCCTCCTTCGTATAATTGTAAAGCTGCAGGTAACTTCGAAACACTTGACTCGAATTATTATTAAATTATGCTTAAACTTAAAATTATACTGCTCGAAAAATATAATGCTTGTTGCGTACCGATGCGTTTGTGTAAATATATTTTTGTTTTCGCAGAATGGTAACGATTATTTTGACGAAATAACGCATAAGAAGATTCGGCGGAGGTTCAAGGACTTGATTTCACGTAAAATATTTTAGTTTTTAATATTCTAAACTTTCATAGGGAATCCTTTTCATAAACATCTTGTATTTAAGTTGGCTCTTAAAAATAGATCTCACACTTGAATCCCCTTTTTAATACTTACAAAATTCACGATTTAAATTATCCACGTTTCTGTTGATTTATTTAATACATACAGACTATTCAGATCTGAAAGGCGATCCTCAGCGAATGGAGCAGGTGGACGTAATGGGACGCGTTGTAGAATCAATCCTGAAGTTTCATCCAGAAATAAAGATGCCAAATCAGTCGGAACTTCTAGGCATTTGTGGGAGAGTAAGTTCATGTATTTTATATACCAAAATGTGTGGAAACTAGTGTAAGATCGATCCTAATGTGTTTTAGATTGTGCAGATAAAAGTGATGATGACGTTGTTTCAAAGTCCTATATATCTAGTGCTTGTCCCGTTTTACATGTTTTGCAGTTCTTCAACACTGCAGTTTGGCACAAAGTCAAGCAGTCAGTCTGTCTATTTACTCAGTCAGATTTACAGCCTCACTTTTTGTTCGATTCGGTGTTGCACGGGATATACTTACTTTTATACAGATGCTCAAGCGTGTTTTCAACTTAATTCGCCATCCTCCTCACATTAATTACGGAGCAGACAGAAGCAGGTCTTTAGAATCAAGGATTTTGGAGTTTCAACTCTGTTTACAAATAGAGCTCGTTTTCTGTCTGGTTTATAATTTCAAAACATTCATTGCACCGCGTGCTATTTCTGTTTCTATAAAAGCGCGTTGTTCACGTACTTTAGACTTCAGACTTCATGAATATGTACTCATTTTAATAGGGTTCACTTCGGTTTATAGGTTTAGAACTGCAATGAGTTATGTTATTTCTTTCTAGATATTTGTAAACACCTTTTCTATTACGGATCACGAATGTCATACTCTTGGAGCTGGGCTGTACTTAGGAGCCTCAATTTTTGATCATTCCTGCGAGCCAATTGCAGTGGCGAATTTTGAAGGAACCACTATTTACATACGCAATATAAAAGTCATTTCAAAGGTTATGCCGGTAAGTGAACTCACTTCATTGCTAGGGATGAGAATCGAAAATGTGGGATTTTTTCAATATTTATGTATAGGATTTGGGTGACAGAATGTTGTTAAGCCTAATCCATGCACCATTTTTGAGGTAGCTAAAATGCGTTTTTAAATGAACAGATAGAGAAGGTGACAATTTGTTACAAGGATCCTCTGCGACCTTCCTGGATACGGAAAAATGAACTGAAAAAGCACTACTACTTTGAATGCCAATGCGAAAGATGCAGCACCAAAATGTTTGATAGACAAATGAATTGTATGATTTGTCCGAATGGCAGTTGCAAAAATGAGGTAACTGATTTTATTTTAGAATTTATGTCTTTCGGATATTGCACGGGGCGATAGAAGATGTTGCTATTTATAACTTGCATTTCGTGTACTAGGTAAATTTAGACGAGGACAAACGTCAATGCTCGAAGTGTGGGCATAAGGTTGCTGATGATGTTTTTGAAAAGTATAAGGAAGTTGAAGAGCTCGTAACTGAGAAGGTTGAGGAGATTGCCGAAACTGCATGTAAATATTACTATATTACTTGACCTTGGATAGTTTAGTAAGGAATGCTTCGTTATGTATCGTTGTCTTTCAATTAAAATGAACTTTTTTGCTTATTGTACAGATCTTGATATATGTGAAGTTTGTCTGAGGGTCATGTCTACAAACCATTTCTCTAATAATCATTGGCTAGTTCTCGAAATGCTTTCTGGGGGATTCGACGCCAGCATTGAACTCAAACAATGGGAGAGAGCTTACGATTATGGACTTAAGTTCCTCGAAGGTCAAAGGTATCGGTCACAAGTTAACTTCAAGATGAGTTGAATAAAGTCTATTCGCTATCAGAAGATTCATGACCGTTTTCTAACAGATTGTATCTACAAGAGAGCCATCCATCTCTTGGCTTATCTCTCCTAAGAATGGCCAAACTTTCATGGTTCCTGGAAAAGGAGTCGCAAGCGAAAACATTCATCGCCGAAGCGAAAGCAATTTTAGATATCACGCATGGACCGAATTCTCAATTCTTTCTCAAAAATGTTGTACCCCTCATACGGGAGATCGCTCTATGTACCGAGTTCAAACGAGCAATGAACGGTTCAAAGTAACCCAATGGGTTTTCGGTATAAAGCTGCAAAAGCTGTGAACTACATGTACGCATCCCTAGTTGATTAACTTTACATAGAATATCAATCAATCTTTATCAGTTTACAATATCGATTTGTTAAGAGGTTTTCCTCTCTTTCTCGATTTGATTCCCTTCTGTTCTGCATTCGTTTATTTAATGGAAATAGAATAAAGCAGAATTGACGTGAAACATCTTGAGCAAGCGTAAAAGCGTATGTGCTTAAATCTCTGGCATCTGGGCATCGGGCAACATACCATCCGAGTATCTGTGCCAGTAAATCAGTAAGGTCAGGTCCGTGGACGAACACTATAGCAATATATCTCTCCTCCATTGCTCCTATCTGTAGATGTGCGAAGCATGTGCAGCGGCCGCAGAAGGAGACATAATAGAGAAGCTCGGTAATCAGTGAAGTTGTAGTATCACTCACATTGCATGATCACCAATGTCTACGCTGAACATTGCGAGTGTGAGCAGCGTATATGTGGCAGTAAAATAAGCTGTTTGTCTTTGAGTGTTGAGAGCTCCATCATCTGACTGAAAATGAAGGATGTTGTAACAATCCTTGAGTGAGATGGTTTTATAGTTTTTTTCTCAATGGGTGTTTCTTTGTTTTATATACTTAGGTAAAGCACGTGTGTTCAAGAGATGATGTAGAAAGGCCCTTTCAACGTTTTTACTACCCACGAAGACGATTACAGTGCAAGCGTCGTTTTGTAATAGACATTCCTGTGATTGAATTAAATATTGTGTGTCGATTCAAATGCCGTGGTCAATATCCAGAATGGCACGGTACGTTCAACAGTGCAAATACCTTCAGCAACTGAAGGAGAATGAAGAAGTCTGCAATAAAGCCTTCGAAAGGGGTTCGTACTTGATGTACTGCACTGATAGACCGTTTCTGTCATTACCGAAGAAAGAATCCAAAAATCCATTTAGGACGGAGCTTGTCTGGAAGTCATTCAAAGGTAATCAAATTATATTGAAAAAAAAGGACGGAAGAAAGAAAAAATTCCCTAATAAATTTTGGCGTTTATTACAGAGGTCGAGCCCTTTAACCCTGGTGTGAAGCAGTCGTCGGTTGTTCTAGGAGTTCGAGATGAGGATGACATGACACCGTTATTTGCTTGCCCGATTCCTTTGGAGGAAGAGGAAAAGGCACAGTCGATGTATGAAGGTCGATTTACGGATATGCGTAGGGCTCTTTTTACTCTCTCCGATGAAAGCCATCAAATAGCTTGCAGGGTGATTAAGTTGAATTATCTGATACACATGCTTAAATGGGGGTAATGAAATCGATCTCATTTTCGATTTTAACATGTTACAGGGATATTCCATGTTAACTTGGGATGCAAGCGTGAGATTTTGCTCAAATTGTGGCTCGGAATTGCTAAGGAAGGTTTCAGGATGCTCGAAAGATTGTAGCAAAAGTTGTCCTAAAAAGACTCATTATCCACAAATTCACCCTGTAGCTATAACTAGGGTCGTTAATCCTACCGGGGATAAGATATTGTTAGTCCGTCAGCCACATTTTCCTCCAGGAATGTATTCGTGTATCGCTGGATTTATGGAACCAGGTATTTGAGCAGCTATTGATACATCAAATTATTGCATAGGTTTTTGACATTCTGGACTATGAAGTTGAAAACTTACATAACTTTTCTACAGGGGAAACGTTAAACGACAATATTCGCCGTGAAATTGCGGAGGAAGCTGGTATAGTTGTGGAAAAAATTGAGTACTTCCAATCCGAAGCTTGGCCGCTCCCACAGGCGTCACTAATGATGGGATGTACTGCAGTAGCTATGCCCGGTTCTGAACAGGTAGAGCAAATTTAAACGATGTGCATAGAAGTTTCCAATAATTAATTTGTAATATTAGTTTTATTGATAATCTTCTTCCTTGCTGATTATTGGGCAGACCGATATAGACAAAGAGGAACTGGAGGATGCTAAATGGTTTACTAAGGAAGAAGTAGGTGAAGCGATAAAGAGAGTCAAAAAGAATCCTAATGCTTTTAGGGACAACGAAAAGGGAGAACTTCTTGTACCTCCTCATGGGGCAATTGCTCATCAACTTATTAGAAATTGGTTAGAGCAATACACACCCAGCAAGCTTTAACTCAACTGTTGTGATAAATTAATGACACCGGCGTGTGTAATAAAGTCAAATTTTTCAAATTGGCTTGTTTGTTTTTAAAATCAGGACTCCCAGAGTTTTGAAAAATATTAATCTATACATGTCAGGGAAGCGCTTGGATTCAAGTGATTATTGTAATGCCATGTATTTTAGGATTTTTAGGTTCAGTATGTGAATTTATGCAGTTTTCATGGAAAGGTACCTACATCAAGACGTAGAGTGTATTTAGTTGCTGTAATTTGATCGTTGGCTCATTCTTGAAAATTCGACAATGACGGACTGATAAAACTTTTCTGCTTTTGAAATTGGAGTAACCCAATTCTTTGAAAAACCAAAGGATCTAATATGCACAATGAATCTTGAAGAGTAAATACAAAGACAAATACTGCATAAATTACTAGCAGGTTACATTACATACATTCGATACTCGTGTAGGACATTTTTTTTGTAAAATGAGGCAAAGCCTGCTGTTTTTAACGGAAGAATATAACTTCACATGAGCTAACATGTTGGTGCGGGTTACATTTTGGAAATGAGAGAACAAGGCAGGAAGAGCAACGGTTAAGGACAGAGATGTGCCTTCAATAGGGAAAGAGGATGCAACATTTCATTAACACAAAAACTCCTTGAAATCTTCACACAACCGCGTTCAATGCTTAAAAATGGCACTTGGTCTCTCCCAAAATATGAGTGCATACTTGTGTTTGTACCCCCACGAGAAATTCGAAGGGCAATGTTGTTTTCACGATTGTACGAAATTGTGAACAAGTTTGAAAGGACGAAGCGAAAATTGTACTAATAAAACCAAGGTAGTATTTCTACATTGCTCGTTCATGGATGAGGGTACGCGGAGTACAATACCCAAAAACTTCCATCGCTGCAAGGCATGAATTTCTAAGAAAATGGGACATGCTTCTACAAAACAATTTGACCCTGACCCGAGTGGAGATGAGTCTTGAACGGATTTACGTGTGTACCCATATTCAAGCATTCGGTGACAGCATTATTCCCTCGTCGGCTTTGTTTCTTCTGTCAATAGACAATAAAGTCCCTTTTCCTCTCGCCTCTAACCTGCAAGTTTCATGGAAGTTTCATTTGAACGCAAAGACTCTCTTCTACATCTCCACAGCGCACACCGGGTCATAATCATCCTGCTGGAATACGTACTAGGCTTCTTATAACACACCAACATTTTAAGTACGCACGCACTCGTTGAACATGGTATATTACCTGACATATCACCACATAAATCACAAGCTAGAAAATTTTATGAACCAAAGCTGCCACAACGTGACCTTCAAAACTTCATTTGGATTCGCGTACACCGAGTAATGCCGACACAGAGTTTAATGTAGAGAAGCATGTATATACAGTCAATAACAGTGAGGATATGCACATATCATCTGAAAATCATGGAACATGAGGATTATGCCAAGCATACTCCAGACAAAAAATTGTCTAGCTGCGTACGATGACGTTCAGGGTTTCCATTAGATTGGCATTACGTAACTTGGTACTATTACAGCTTTTTTGCAAGCTTTTAATACAGTCCATTCCAGCCAGACGGAGTGAATAAAAGGTATTTTTATTGCAAAACACACCTTCCAGTTCACTCGCGCGCAGCAAGCCAAAAAACCAAACCAGCTCCAGGTTCGCTGAGTGGGCTGACCAGACATACCACAAAAAACACGGTGCGCTTTTAATAGTAAATCGTGCAATTAGACGAAGCAAGAAGTCCTCCAAACCAGACAGTGTTTCGACTACAAAGTCACGACCATGCTGTGATAAATAATGCCATAATATGTAGATACAGTTTACTGAATTCGCCGAAAAAGGTCTGAATTCAACGAAGTACTTCAAAGCAAAGAAAAACGGTGTCATTCAAAAAACCTTATATAAAAGAACAGAAAGCAATCCAAGGTATGTATGAATAAATATAAATTTTTGGGTAATGAGTCCAAATACGCCTTAGATTCTTTCTAAAAATACAAGCCGCATATTACCAGCTTAAACATTTTTTCCCACTCAATATGTCACAAAAGTCTGGGAGGACAAAATGCTATATGCTATAAAATTTTCATCAAGTCTCATTCTCTAGCCATACTAGACTCAAAGGTATAAAACAGCAATAATCTCAATGTAGATCATGTTAAACATGCAAGCATAGAGTCCCTATATGAGCTTCACCTCATCGCACTTCGTTTTCAAGGTTGCTTTGAAACTTGTATCAGCAAAAGTGTATGAAATGGGTACTGTGCGCCGAGAGACAGTGGCAGTGTGTTTGTGTGCGCGCACAAAAGTGGTGAGAGTGCTGGGATGAGCACAACCTCATTATATTGCTTATTATACAAAGATGTATCAAGTGAAGAAGAAGGATGTGTCGATGTGAGTGCGTTGGGGTAGGATAAAATAAATGACAGTAGGGAACGAAGAGCGGTTGGAAAGCGAGTCCCATTTTTGAGGTCGTACGGTAGCTTTTGTTGAAGTGTTACACAGCATAAAAATATTCCTTTAGTGAGTACACAGGGAGGCTCATCCTCCTTAAACCTAGATGTGAACACGTGTGTATCGTTAACTACGTGTAGCAAGTCCCGATTTTAGTGAGACTTCACAAAGTGTGTAAGATGTACCTTTTGACTCCTCAACCTTCACTCGCGTAAGCGTAATGCTGCAACTCACACAGTTTTGTTTACTGGTTGAAAAGCCCCCAGAATATAATGCTCGAAGAAAGGAAACTCGGAATTTACATATATTCACATTATAATCTATCATACACACTGACGATATGTGACAATAATGTGTATTGTTGTAAAGTGTGATATGTGACGTGATCAAGGTGCTCCACAATTTGAACACGGACGGTCACGTACACTTTCCGTGAAAAGACAGAAATTTGTTGTTGTTTTCTTCAAATTGGAGAAACATTGACCAATCGTTCGGTAATAATAAACCGGATTTGTCCAGTGTGGAGGAATACGTGTTTTGAGCCAGTCTCAGCCATTTTCTTAACTGTGTGGTCAAGAGAGAACTCTGGGAGTATATGCCGAAGGTCAGAATTGGCTTGTTTTCTCTCCTCACAATTCCACTACGACGAACTCGTAGATATCCATCGTAAACTACAAGTGCAATGGAGAGAGTCGGTATAGTCTGTTCTATTAGAAGCGATATGCCGCTGCTGTTCCCAATGGCGTCTCCAGACTGTGAAGTATGTGGGTTACATCAACTATTTACTGGGCTTTATGCGTTCTCTCCAAGAGAGTGATGTGTGATGTGATATATATATCTAATCTATATAGTTGCGAGTACGTGCTTCACCAGAAAGTTTGGTCCATTTTGCCAGACATACTCGCAATATTGTTATGCTCCTGTGTGCGTGCATCCTATTCATATTTTTTATTGCAAATGAGGAAAATGCTAAAATGCTCGTCTCGACATATAATTTTACTCAGTAAAACTCCACATGCTATAGTGTAGAGGCCATATGGAATACAGGAGAAAGACAGCTCTCACTTCCACCAATCACCAACCGATAAGAGCAGGGACTCTAGTAACGATTATGACTTTGGAACTTTTACAACTTGAGAATAGTAAAGCTGGCATTGCCTGTATGAAGTGAACATTCTTCATCATCTCTAATTTGCGACTGATGACATGACCAAGCTCATGTACACCTTTTGATCGACTGCTACTGCCGTCGTCTGTTGTTTCGTCGTAAAGGTAATTTTATCACCAGACAAACACTCTACAACAAGAGGAACTACAGAGAGGAGAGAGTCTGGCTGTGTATGTGTGTGTAGCAAGTACCATTTTACTTCATAGCGCCTGTTGCTCCTTCCTCTCGTTTATTACTGTACTCCCACCAAAGTCTAATTTCTCTTTGCATAGGTACATGGTATATGTCTATATACCACCACACAAACGGACATGTCACACAGTACCAGTTATGTGCTAGTTCGGGCGTACTCTCACTCAGACGTCACTTTTGAATCTCTTCCCCTCTCCCAATTTCGCCACCCAAAGAGGTACAAAAAAAGTCGCATATTCCTCTGGAAGCAGAAGGAGGCGAGACAACTTTGAGAAGCTTTGTTAGCTGCTATAAACGTGTATATTCAACGATTTCATTGAGTCCGGAGATTTATTTTTATATCACGAGAAACGCTTTTTTGGTGGCGTGTGTTCTCTGTGCTATATATACATATAGAGTCTACAACAACAAAAGATGTGTGTAGCAAGTGTATGCAAAAATGTGAGACTGTGTAGCATGTGGAGGGTTGTAATGTGAGCGGAGTGATGGTGGTAACGGTGATGATGACCAAGTTGAACGGAAACGCGAGAAAATTAAAGACACACCGGAGCAGCAGACCGGGTACAGAATATAGGACTGAGGTAGAAAGTACAAAGTCATAAAATAGACGCCTTCCGAACTTGAAGAAATTTGACTAAATATGGAATCAGACGAAGATGAGACGTCAATCGCGGAGCTCATGGACGCTATCTTACATTTGCAGAGTCGAGACGTTGAGGTAAAAATGAGTATATTGGTCGACATTCTTTTAGGTTTGGGATATACGGACAATCTGAAGATAAGGCAATCTCATGGTTTTTGCAGGTCTTAGGAATAGCGTTCAAGTACCTTCCAGTGGACACGCTGAAAGTGTGCCGTCTAGTCAGCAAAAGTTTTCATGAGGCTGCCACAAAATGTCTGTTAGCGCGAGGCCATGTTCGCTTACTCAATATTCCGGCGTTCCAGCGCTTCGCGCAGGAAATTGGCGCAATGCTCACAATCTGGGAAAACTACCACATCTCCATTCTCAACAAGGCGATGGCCGACCTCCTCCTGAACCTCAGTTTTGGCTATGGCTCCAACGTAAAAATCATCGAGCTCGACATCCAGCACAGAGACTTGAACCTCTTGTATTTGGAAGACTTGTTCTCAGGAAAACTGCCAAACTTGGAGGAGCTCACCCTCCGAGGTAAATTTCCACCTACATCCAAGTTTCCAAGTCCGCAGCGAATGGTGGGTCAAATGGAGAAACTCAAGGTATTCAACTTGCTTGCCCGAGGATGGCACAGATTGCCTCCGATGCCGAGCGGGGAGGTCGCCTTCAAAAGTCCAGTGATTGGACAGATTCTCGCAGCGATGCCAAACTTGCTGAAGATCAACTACTTTCCAGATGTCGACTCGCCCCGAAACGCTCACAGACATTATGGCTCATTCCTCTTCAACTTGACGGAGTATGAGAATGTCACTCTCAAGAAGCTCACGGAAATCCAGCACCTCACGCTTAGCTTCGTTGATGTTCCATTCTTGCAAAAATTTGCAGCCAAGGGATTTCCCCTGCAAAAGCTCCACATCTTGGTGGAGGAAGAGGTTCAGCCGGATGTGCTCTGCATGTTTTTGGAAACTTTTAAAGCCACTTTGGTTCAGCTTGTGGTGCGGAGCGCGACCGAAAACCCGATACAATGGCCTCGACTTCTCAAGTTGGAGGAGTTGACCTTGATCGGAGTGAATGTCAATGGGACCAACTTGCTCGCGTCGTTTCCGTCACTGAAAAAACTGCACATTTCCCAAGACAGGGTTACCAGTGTGGACATGTCGCCTGACAATAGTTCCGCCCAATCGTACACACTCGCGTGTTTGAAGCTCATTGAAACGGTGGCGGTCAACGTTGGCTACAGGTTGTCAAATGGTGGGCTCGCTGTGATTTTCAAAGATTTGCCATACCTCAATGAGCTTGTAATTGTTCAACATGGAGACTCACAACGACCCACTTTTGACGATGAAGGGGTCACCGGGGCCAAAATGTCTGCGTCCACTGCTGGTCTCAGCATAAGGCCCAGAGACCTCAGGCAGGTCAATGAGAATCTCATGAGATTTGCTCACTGCGTTGGAAATCTTCGTGGTAAGTTTTGCTTTCCACATACGTGAACACAAAACTTATGAAATAAAAGTAAAGTAATTTATCGCTCTGTTTTGCAGATCTCCGTAGGCTAACTTTGAAAGCGTCAAATATCACAGATATTTCGTTACTTTGTGGAATTGTTAACTGCCAATTATTATCATTCCTCAATTTCTCCTCTCGCAAAGTAAGTTATTATTTTTATTAGTATTGAAAAAAAAACTGGATTTACTCACTTTTAATGTATTCTTTTTATATGTGAATCTACAGATTTCCGAAAAGGCATGTATAGAACTTTTGGACTACATCACGGTTCGCAAACTACGAATTCAGGACTTTGGAGAATACACATCCTCGGGAAAGTCGGAGATTTTGGTTCGAATGAAATTTCAAGACGTGTTTTACGCATCCTAATCGCAGGGGTTTCGAAATGCTCGCATTTTTGTTGACGTAAATGGAGCGGATGAATCTCCACAAAAATATTTAGCAAAACGTCCATAAGTTATGTATTATTACTCATTCAGTATATGAGATAAGACTGTTATTTACACAGAATGTCTTTTCGTATCAAAATCAATCAGAACATATTTTTTTTTGCTGACAAGACAAACTCATCATAAGCTCATCCAATTTATAAGGATATCTGACGTGAAATGTGAATCATTAGTACAAATCGTAGTTCTGGTTTATTCCAGAGATGACATGAAATATTTAAGGTACTCAAGTATAATCGATTACTTATCGGCTTTGTAATTTTGACCTTATTGGGTTGCATTTACAAAAAATGCGGAACATATTACCTGTTAAATAGTCTGGCCTTGTTGGGTGAACTAAATGTACCTTGAAAAATCTTATATGCAGATTGTTATTTATAATGAGTAAATTTAATGTGCAATTGATGAAAGTGCGCAAAGACAATATATCCTAAAAATGTGAAGAAGCTAATTACTTAAAATTAGAGTCAATATGTAAAATCTCTTCCACCGTTTAGATACGGGCTTAAAAATCAAGAGACGTCTAGTAAGATTTTTTGTCGGGAAAAGTAGGACATTTAAATATTAAACCTGATGTAGGAAAAGACTCGACTGCCAGTAGACATGTATGATACAAATATGAATGACTTTGAGAAATTGTGTGACTTCAGAATACATATTTTGGTGCAAAAAACGTTAACGAAGTTAGCACATTGTAGGTACTTATATGATATTGATAATTATGTCATGTTGCGTGATAAAAGGCTGAATCTGAAGTACTTGAGAATTCAAGTGTGAGTTCCTTTATAAAACTTGAATTTTTATTAGCTAACCGAATTAATAAAAGAACGTAAATGATATATTTTAAACACGTCAACCATTCCCTTTCTCAATTTGACTGAGGCGTGCTGCAAAAGCCGTGTTCTCGACAATCCACTTTCTAATCTCGTCAATCCCGTCGCCGGTGACGGAGCTGGCCTCCACAACGCTTACACGCTTCCCCGCCTGGGTCACAATGTTGTCTAGCCTCATCATGAACTTGAGTAGGTTCAGTTTCTTTGCGTCCGTCAAGTCCTTCTTGGAGAGGACAATTAAGACTCGACACCTCACCAGCTTTTCATGAGATAAGATTTCCATGAGGTGGACAGTTGAGATGGACACTTGGAACAAGTTGCTTGAGTCAATTACGTAGACAATCTGTGCCATTTGAAACAAGCAAAATCATGTTCGCATTTTAGAACTATGCGTTTTCAGATGTTATGCATATTGCTTCAATACCGGTTTGTAGGGTCCGTAGTATGAGGGCCAGAGAGGAGACATTGCACCACCAATCTCCCTAACGCCTACATAGTCTTTATCTTCTTTTCCGGGTGTTGTGCTCCGATTGTTCCGGGTTACATTACCGTCAGCGTCTAGCGTAGGGTTTTTGGCTAGTTGAATAATGTTTGACCCCACAGTTTCTACAGTTGAGGTGGACTCGTCAACCTGCGCATAAGAGCAAAATGAGAATGGCCTGTAAGATGTATTGTTCTTCAAAAAACTTACTATATACTTACCTCTACTCCTTGCAAACGTTTAAGCAGAAGAGTTTTTCCGCTGAAAATTGGACCGATACATAAGCACGCCATTTTCATCATGACTGAAAGTTCCAAACCGTGCCCACTGTTGTTCCGAACAAATTATTCAGCAGCTGGACTCTGTATGATTGCACTAAACTTACCTGCAACCAGTTGGGCCACCAACAACGATTCCTTCAGAGTATAGAGTAGTGGAAATGTTGCTGGGCTACATGAAGGCACAACAAGCGGGCATTGGCTCTTCCGCCTTACAGCCGGGTAGTATAGCCCGACTTGGTCAATATACGTTCTTGCACCGTTGTCAAGCATTATAGCTTCCAGCGTATGCAACCGGAGAAGTTTTAAAGTTAAACTGATAAACAATTTGTTGAAACACGTTAAATTTGAGATGACAAATCCTTTTACTTGACTGCGATTTGTGACCCGATTTGAATAAATGTAACAAGTAAAACACGCATATAACAAGAGTGTGTAGTATATAGCACCGGTGAAGATTTGGTTGATAGCATTTTTAAGGTTTCCGAGAACAGTGACTGCAAACATCTCCTTATTTTCCGTGATGACCGTAACTTCTGTAACCCTCCTTGCTCCCTACCCAACCACAGAAGTAAATTGGTCCACGAGCACCACCACCGGCACCAGGTCCATGACCATATCCTGAAAGAATCAAACATTTCAGATTACATGACCAACGTTTTCAAAAATTTATACTGAAGTAGTTTCGAACCTCCGTGCCCATGTCCGTGCCCTCGCTTCTCTCGAATGCTTCCCTTAGGTTCCTGAGCCTCGGTCATTGTGGCGACAACAACGAGCCCGATCACGAGGATAGCAAACTAAAAAAAAATCAGAAATAAGAAATTACAAAAAACGTAACGGTCGAAATTTTTTGGAAAAAATACGATAAAAATTTCAATTTGAAAATATAAAAAACCGTTGTCTTTCTATTATCTTACAAGTTTACTCATTTTGGTAGTTTGAGAGGAATGTAATCAGTTCTGTAACTGTTGCAAAGTTAAAATTGAATGAATACTGAGAAGAAATCGTGTCTTTATATATACATTTCACAGCAACGCGACTCTGAAGTGGGCGGTTCAAATCGTACATTTGTTAACTATGTTGGATAACTGATTGACTTTCAGTTTGCAGACGAGCCTTTTCCAACACAATAAGCTTCATTTTCATGATTCATTCACCTGCATTATTTGGCAGATGCGTAGGCCCCAGTTCTGTGTTTTGCCCTATGAACTTCCTTGTGAAAAGTGTAATTAATTTATTCATTAATTCACGCATAATGGCGAGCAAAACAGTGCTTCAGCGGATGCCCCGGACGCCCTGACGAGATAACCATGAAATTGAAGAACTCACCAGATTTCGACATTATCTTGTGCAAAAAAGGCGTTGAAATTTCTTGTGAGGCATACATACACTATTTCATGACAAAATTAAAAGGATTAATTCTATCCGCGTCATTCAATTCCACTTTGAAGAAAAAAGAACTTTTTTTGAAGTAAAACAAAGTACATCAATGTACAAATTAGATTATTCTCAGGTAAATGCATTGTTCCTTCGCATTGTTAAATAATTCAGGTCTATATCATCACTTGTTCAATCGGTATATGCATAGCCACTTAACGCTACAAGTCCATTTGACAATTGTCACAAATCTAAGAATACAAGAATAGTAACTTTAATTAAAACTCCCTTTCGTTCCTTCTGAAAGGCTGAAAGTCAATTGAAAATCTACATACATTTCAGTCTTTGAAGTGAAAAGTGTTCCGATTGTACCTTTCATCGGCTCAAATTAGTATAGCGTTGATGAATAGACGAATTCACAACACTTTCTGTTTCCTTCTCAAACAACCTTTTCCAATTTCTTCTTTCGCTCAACTGGAGTGCCTTATCACGTCAACGTATTATATTATACTTTAGTTATGTATTTTTAAATAACTCCCTCCTACGACGACGTACAACCTAAAAGGTTCTTTCTCGCAGCATAATCATTATAAATACTTGAATGGCGTGTCACTAATATTTTGCACTTTGACACTATTGACACAGTTGTAAAAACTGTAGCGGTTGTAGCAGACCATTTTCCGAAATCCATATATATCATCTTCTATTCCTCATGCAAATTGCAATTGTCATCGAATGAGAAACTTCTCCCAAATTTCAATTACAGTGGATATTTCGAGTTCCACAACTTCAAGTCTAAAATCTGTACAGGAAGAGGTCATCATTCTCATCAAATGTCATTTTCCACAAATTTTTCCACAGCCTTATTTATAGACCCTCATCTCATGAAAATTGAAGTACAAAAAGTGGAAAGCCCTTTTTCTCATGGAAGTTGAATAAACCTGACAAGCTGTACTACAGTGTTTTTATCCATGAATATTCATCATCCGACTGAGTATATCAATCAGATTCCTCTCGTCACACCACTGCCACTTTTTTCTCATTGATTATGCTTTCCTCAACGAGCTTTACAAGCTTTTATTCTTGGTTTAGGTAAACTTGCAAGTAACCTTCATAAAAAATGATACTGACTACCTCACCTCCCACTTGCTAAGCTAAAATCGTGGTTTATGTCTGTGCTACACATTTCTTGATGTAGCGCACATGCCGACGCTATTCACCGACGAGTGTGCACGACTCTCTGTTTGCAGAGAAGTTCTGCTCGCGTTGTGTGGTCATGGTTTTGGTATTGATATCACCTCCAGCAGCCTCACGTCGCAATAAAATCACATGTTGGCATCTTCCACATTGCAGTCTACATGTGTACGCATTTCTCTGGAAAAGAGTGAAAAAAACGCTGAGGTTCATTAATGTTAATAACTCTACAAATTCCGCCTACATTTTATCATATTAATCCAGATCTCAAAGCATATGCACTTTTTGTGGCGTGTTGGCCAGTAGTTGTGACATGACACCGAACAAATGGAGCTGCGTCACCATAAAACCACTGGATTCCTACATAAGCACGGACCTGTCGCTACTGTCAACGTAGTGGGCTAAAAGCGATTGACTAATTTGCTTCCAAAAAGTGGTAGTTGCTGCTCTCCAACGAAATCGAAAAGTTGAAGACGATTAAAGACTGATAAGTCGCAGTAACTATTTGGCGTTGACAATTTTGTGCAGTCATGGTTGACAGCGTGTACCGTACCCGGTCTTTGGGAACTGCGGCTGAAGGAATTCCAGGTAAAGTACTATTATTAATAGAAACAAGCCACATCATGGTTAAAATCTAGTTGTTAAGTTAGATGAGCGACGATGAGAGCATGTTTGTCACAAGGACATTACGTTGTTGTCATATCGCATTGTTCTTGCGAACGGTCATATTGCATTGGCTTGCATGAAAATTGCATAAGTTTGTTTGTTGGAAACTTGTAATAGAGGCATTATCTAAGGTGGCTTACACAAATTTCTTTTACTAGTTTTCTTAACGCTTGTCAAATTCATTAAATCTGTGATTATCGACAATACCGTATTATGTCACGCAACGATTTCGAGGAGATTGGCCTTTATCATGGTGTTAATTCGTGTTTAGATCAGTATGCCGACGGGAAGGCTGCAAAACTATGGGAGATTTATATCGGGGACAAGAACTCTCGGACAGACCATTACAAGAGCTTCCTCATGAATACTCTTCGCAAGAATGGGTGTCAGAAGGTTTTGGACACAGCTTGCGGCACAGGGTAAGTGAGCATCTCATAATCATCTCGTTAGTCAGGTTACATTGGGAGGGATATGTTTCGCGTGTGGAGGCTGTTAAAAAGTACCTGATTTCAGAGAGCCAACTTGAACTTTTATCTTGCATAACTTTTATTAAATGCATTATCAGACGATATTTTGACTTCCCATGCTGAAATCGTGCTTATCTTTTCTGTCTTACGTATCCTATTGGTTGTTAGCAAGGGATGGTTACACATTGTGTAAGCATTATCAACTGATTCCGTAATCTCTAGTTCCATTTCGGTAACTTTTCCAGCTAATCCTGAAAGGCGTGGTTTGCTTACCCATCATGTAAAGGAAAAACGAAAGGAAAAATTAGGCGTAGGAGGCTTGTATATTATGACAAGCCTTTGAAGCTTTCCGTCATTGACGTGATCTATTAACCTTGAATGTCGATAACATGGCGTACGATCAAAGAGTAACATCGAATTGAAGTTCAGACTTATTTAGACTTAATGAAAAAACTTGATTTTACATCCACAAAAGAGTCAACTACATTGAATTGCATGACTTTGGTTTTCATATACGGGAGAAACTAATGTTAAACAAAGGATCTTTACTGTTGAATTGTTGCAGTTATCGAGGAAGCAAACTGGCTGACACTGCCAGAGGATTTGCACAACCTTGGCCTTCTCGATGAAGACAAAAAGACGTCCAACGGACTCGTCGGTGGGGATGCCGGTTGTGGTTCTTTACTGTTGAATGGTTGCAGTTATCGAGGAAGCAAACTGGCTGACACTGCCAGAGGATTTGCACAACCTTGGCCTTCTCGATGAAGACAAAAAGACGTCCAACGGACTCGTCGGTGGGGATGCCGGTTGTGGTGACGCTTCCAATAGAGATAAATTCGATGCTGTGTTATGCTTAGGAAATAGTTTTGCACATTTACCTGACTTTAGCTTAGCGGGAGACCAGCACGATCAGAAGTAAGTGTGTAACATTTGTTTCTAGAGTCAGGCGCTGTGAACAACAATAATTATTAGCTACATTTCTTCTGTCTAGGCTAGCAATAAGGAATTTTGCCTCTTTACTTCGACCCGGTGGTATTCTAATCATTGATCACCGAAACTACGACTACATTCTCGAACACGGAAAGACTCCAATGACAAATCTTTACTACAGCGTAAGTCACCCATTTCTGGTTTTTCATGGTAATATATTTATCTTCCATTAATTGCCGTCACATAAAAAGGAGTTGTAAAAAGTGGGAAATCACGTAGAATGAAACGAGAGTTCGAATTGTTCGGCTGAGGCCTTCTGGGTTCGTGAATAGCTAACATTCAATAATAAGACTTCTAGGTTCTAGAAGAAGCATCCACAAACTACGCGTATACTGGACATAGAAAATCTTCCCAAGTTTTAGATAGAAAATCAAATAATAGCTATTCCTATCTACCTATATTATTCAGTTGTTTAATATGAATTCTGGCGAATCGTAGTAGGGCGCCACACGACGACGCAGTTAATAATTGTTATACTCGTAGTAATCGTGTGCAGAAGTACAAAACTTAAGGATTATGGATTATGTGTGAGCTCAAATTGATATGAGTACGCTGTTTCATTCTCATTGGGAATCATTTGCATTCTTGATGCTCACCAAACTGGACTGCAGGGGTGGGCTCGCAGTTCATTTACACATTTTGCATAATTCCAGATTCATTGAATCTAAAAAATAATGACAATGACACTAATGGCATCGGAGTAGTCATTTAGTTGAAAGCAATGTAATGACAATTGCTTTCTCATGAATTATGTGGCTATAATGTGATTTCTACAACTGTTTCCTCTTTCTTGCGCAACAAAATATTCAAGAGTAATTTAACATATCATTGAGACTTATTCGACCGAGACATTTCTTCAGGTAGAAAATGAGACAGGAAGCTGAAGTTCAAAAGAGTCAAGTGAGTCATACGTTATCGTTTGCTGAGAAATTCATAAAATCGTTCGTTATTTTTTAACACAATACATAAAACGTTGTTATTACTTGGTCAACTCGAGAGTCAGACTATTTCGTGATGTGTCTGAATAATACCTACCTTTTCGTAGGTGTATCATTTTGGCGTAGGATTTTTGCGCATGTCATGTAATCTTTGGCATTTTTTGAATGATGCACTCCCCAAGCATGCACAACAAAAATTCAGGTCCAAATCCACAGAATTTGCATTTTTTCTTGTTTTTTCTCTTACAGAGCCAGTATATTAAGAGCATTCAAACATCAACTTTACTAAAAGAAGGAGTGCCTTGTCTTATTACCTTGGATTATATTATGGATGTATCCGGTTTAGGAAGCAAGTACCAGATTCTGGAAGAGCAGCACATGAAGTAAGCCTTCTCAACGTTTTTTTCTCTTCGCCTCGATTACTACACTTTCAGCCTCAGCAATTGATACTTATCGGATTAATTATTTGCTTCATTTCACATACGACTCGTACGCAAGCATTTCACTTGAACTGCTTCTCATTAAAAAAAACTTGGGATCTCATGAATTAGTCATCATCTCCTGAATATTTGCTTGCCCTTTTTTAAATTTGCATATAGCTCTATGCTTATGAATCAGCTCAAATAATAACAATTAACCATCACTGTATACCTCGCAATTTAGTAGTGAAAAAAATGACAAGTCGTTTAGTTTGCGAGATAGCATCAGTGGGCCAAACTTATAGCTGATGATTATCTTGTAAATTGTATATTTTCCTTGTGAATTCAATCTTCGTGGCTGTGCTGAGTGCTGTGAGCATCCCCCGTAGAGCATAAAATCAGGCCAGGTCAGTCCAGGCCTCAGGTCAGCAGTTCAGGGCAGG
>JAHZMW010000703.1:0-22203 GCA_027743745.1 Alloscopus bannaensis | reverse complement strand
ACATTTTCAAAAACAGTGACTTCCTCAAAAACCCTGTTGTCGGAGTCATGGTTGGAATCCTTACCACCGTTTTGGTGCAAAGTTCCTCTACATCGACTTCCATCATTGTCAGCATGGTGGCCGCAGATTGTGAGTCCCAAAGCCAACACATTCAAAATTAATCTAGTTTTATGAAAATGTGTCATTCATTTGCCAGCACGCCTGATTTTCATGCAATCTGAACCCCTTTATTTCAGTTCTGAGAGTCCACGAGGCTGTACCAATCATCATGGGAGCGAACATAGGCACCTCAATCACGAACACAATTGTCTCCTTAACTCAAGCCGGTGATCGTAATCAATTTCGACGGGCCTTTGCAGGCGCAACTGTACATGACATGTTTAACTGGCTGACAGTCATTACGTTGCTCATCGTAGAGGTTACCACAGGTATGTGAAGTCACACTTCAATGTCATATCAGCAGGCAAGAGTTCACAGTCCACCTGTCACATTTTCGTAACGATAACGTTTACCCCACTCATTGTGCCCTGATAATTAACGCGAGCCAAGGTCTAAATTTAATCTGTTACATGTAAAAATTTGAGCACTATGGATGACACATTGGCTAAAAATCATTTATACAACCGCACCGATTGAACTTACGGTGAATAATAAGATTCTGACGAAACTTACTTTCAGGCTTTCTGGAAAAAACAACTGGAGCAATAATGGATGGCCTCGTGGGCGACAACTCAACAGCCGGTGGAGAGATTGAGATTCTCGGGGTTATTACCAAACCCTTCGTCAACCTTATCGTTCAAATTGATAAGAGTGTTTTGGAATGCTGGGCAAATTCGAACTGCACCAAGCATGATGACTCCTCTCTCATCAAATACAATTGCGCTAAGAAGAAAAAGTCCACCAAAAGCCTGCCAGCTTTATCTAGCTTTTTGATGAATGATACCCCAGTGGGATATGAGACTTTCCAAGATGCAAGTACCACAGAGGAGCCTGTACCACACAAAGATTGTAATTTTTCAAACCATTTTCAAGATGCAGCGATGTAGAAATGGAATTTTCACTAAACTTCATGACTTTTTTATTTTGCAATGTTCAGGTAATTTCCTCTTTGCCAAGCTCAACTGGAGCGATGCTCTGGCTGGAAGTATTGTTCTTATTGGTTCCTTGCTTGTCCTTTGCCTTTGCCTCATCTTGATTGTGAAGATTCTGAATTCCGTTCTCCAAGGTATGAATACAATTTGTCGTTTGCGAATATATATGCAGCAACCAACGGTATTATGATTTTGTCTGCAATGCATCTAATATGTAAAATGAATACACAGGACAAATCGCGATTGTCATCAAGAAAACCTTGAACGCCAAAATCCCCTATGTTCCATGGATAACCGGTTATATTGCACTTTTTGTTGGAGCTGTGATGACTTTCTTGGTTCAGTCCAGCTCAGTATTCACATCCGCTTTGACACCACTGGTGGGATTGGGCGTTCTTACAGTGGAGAGAGTTTATCCTCTTACATTGGGCTCCAATATAGGTTTGTCTAAAGTCTCGTATGTACATGCATAATGCTGTAACAGTTCAATGTGTAGAATAATTCTCTAAAGAACAAAATATGATTGAAAACATTTAGGTACAACAACGACAGCTCTTATAGCCAGTATGGCGGCTGAAGGGGACTCTTTCAAACCTTCGATGCAGGTCTGCTCAAAATGCCAAATATGTTGCTAGACATTTGAAAACATTTAGGTACGACAACGACAGCTCTTATAGCCAGTATGGCGGCTGAAGGGGACTCTTTCAAACCTTCGATGCAGGTCTGCTCAAAATGCCAAATATGTTGTTAAACATTTGACTACATAAATTTTGCTGTGTAATGTTTGCATTTTAACCGATTTTAGCACATTATTGATTCATTTTTTTTTGTGTCAATGTTTGTAGATTGCATTATGCCATCTTCTCTTTAATTTGACGGGAATCCTCCTGTTTTACCCAATCCCCTTCATGAGATTCCCCATTCGGATGGCGAAATTCCTTGGGGACATCACAGCGAAATACAGATGGTTTGCTATTCTCTACATGGTCCTCATGTTCGTCGCATTACCTGGCCTGTTTATGGGTTTGTCCTTCGCTGGAACGGTGTACGTTATCGTGGCAGCCGCAATAATTTGCAGCATTTTCCTATTCATCACTGGTGTGAATCTCTTGAGGGAGAAGTACCCCTCAATTCTTCCCGAATTTCTTAAAAGCTGGAAGTGGCTTCCAATCTGGCTAAGAAGTCTGGAGCAGTATGACAAGATATTTTCGCAGGTCGCTTGCTGCAGAAAACTCAAAGAGAAGAATCAAAGTCACGAGCCCGTTTTGGGAACACAAAATGGGGACTTTGAAAAAGTCCGCATGGACAACGTTAGCCGAGGCTCTGTCGAGGGTGGAAATGTTAATCCGGCCTTTGTCGAATAATTTACCATCTAGCAAATGCGTTTTAGTCATGTTTATATATTTGTAAGCGAACACAATCAGAATTACATAAAAATTGTAGTTCCTAAGAGTAGTTCCTTGTATTGAACACCGAAAACCCTAAAATTACAAATTTACAAGTGCTCGTACCTGCTGTAAATAATATCGCGATACATACATATATCGTTATGACGTGTATTTCTAATGTACATACACATTACGCAAAAGTTTTCCTCTTTGGGATAATTTCGAGCACACAGTCAAATATTGTACATGGAGATGTGTATTTGACAAAAAAGAATATTTATTGTGACAAAAAACCAACGATTCCGTCCAACCAAACGGCAAAGAGAAATAAACAAAGTATTTCTCTGAATAATACGTACAATTTATGATCAGACGCACGTGGGATTTAAGCATTTTTATCAGAATAATACAGCTAAATACGCGTATTAAGCGTAGTTCAAAGCATATACCTTTACTTCCTCGTTGTCATTTGTTATTCAATTCATATACTACCTATAAATCATCATTGCCCAAATTCTGGGTAATCATTAGTGTACAAATAAATGTTTGTCCTTCACTTTCGCACGAATCATTGGAAATGTACTCCTTCGTAATGCGTGTGTACTCATTAATCTTTTTCCCTTTCACTAATATCCATACTTTTATACGGGTAAGAAGAGTTAGGCTGCGGTATCCTATATTCTATTTACTGAGCTCAGCTATAATTAAATGACAAAATTTCATTACCAAGTACGGCTAAAAACCACATAAACACGATTCGCGAACATGTGGTCACCCAAATGCAATACAATTACTTTGTTAATTACTCCACTATCTTAACATTCATTCAGTTGGTGATGAAACACTAAAAGCCAAACATTAGCTGGCAACACGCATGTGGCAAGAATATGCATCTTGATACATATTTAGAGTGGGATGTGCTACTAATCAATGTACAATCATGAAAGAAGCAAGTACAAATGATCTTTCCACTTGCCATGAAACGAAAGCTAAGATCTACGTAAATCAATTCTAACATGTAAAAACAATAAATATTATATTTCCCAGTATTTTTTTTCAAGACTTATTTCCTTGTAAGCCTATCTCACTCAATAATTACTCACGCCCATCCATTCACGCACTTATGCCATTCCACGCAAAAAAACGTCCGTGAGTCACGAATCTAAACTTCAGCAGTCAAAATACGGAGGACATTTCTCCTCTGCTTTCTTATCCTTTTTGGCAACATATTTACAACTCTGGATTTCACCCGGTGGGTGCTGAGCCCGCATCTCAATTTCTTCGTGTAACGAAAGCACAACGGAAAAAAACCAAAGACAGAATCCTGCTGTAACGAAATATTTGAGGAGTGTGGCTGGAGGTGTTCCTCCAAAATGAATGTGGTTTGCAGTGAGGGAGATGAATGCTACTGAGGAAGCCGAGTACGACAACCACTGCGTCGATCATCATCCATATTCTTAGCAAAATTTTAGATCTCTGAAATGAGTACAGATACCGTAAGATTCAAGGATCTTTAAAATTTTTGAAGCATCCAATAGATTCTTTTGTTTTTACCTGCGTTGCTCCAACAAGCAGGACAACAAACAGGAGGAAGCTGACGCTTGCAATTATCATGGAAATTTCCACCTCATACAATCCGAACAGGGATGCTGACGTAGACTCGAAACTGTATCTCACGCTAACAATTTTTCCATTTTGCGTACCACTTTGAGAATCGGCCGCTCTGAGACGGATCATACTAATTTGCTTCTAAGTTTAGAATGCCTTCGCTCAACAGAGTGTAAATTGAGAATACCTGTTGTGCCCCGCAAAATTCACAAATTATTCAAATTTTTGAGTTTGATTTAAGTGAATGGAGTAAAGTTCAAATTTCAAATTAGCAAATATTGTATTGCATAACTTACAAATAGTATTAGCGAGATTACAATAGCAGATATTCGGTTGTCCACACCAAAGAAAGGCTTCATGTTGTTATATTTATATAATAATTAACAATTCATAAAGAAAAAATGCCTGCACTCACTGCTCACTAAATGCACACTTTCCAGTATTGTTTTCATAAGCAATATATTAAGTTGTTTCTCACAGTTCCAAATCCCAATTACTTTCTATTCGTGAACTCATTATGCCTTTATAAAGATTTAGTAATTAGGTCGGGTATCAAGGACACTGAAAGCAAACGCATGTCATCATCTTTTTGCAAGATGCATACAAAGTGTCACTATTGTGCAGTGTGCCGTATTCATTATGATATATGATGACATACTCCCATTCTACTCCAACGACTGCATGTCTGCCAAAATCGGTAACGCAAATCCAGATTCAAGACTGACTGACTGCACCTACACATAACAAGCAGTTATGTCGCAAAAAATCTAATTTCCACTTCCGGTTGCAGTACAATACTCATCCACATCCTCATCTCAACCTCAATGGTGATGATACTTGAGGTAGTAATACCAATAAAACGCATTAAACAGCGCGAATAATATCGGGAAAACGAGTCTGGATGCCCGATCAATTCGCTTCGCTTTCATAACAGCTTCTGACAACAGTTTCTCTTCCTCATTTGCAATTTCATCCTTGTCAATCTCCTGCTTCACAAGATGCTGTTTCGCCTTCAGCCACTGCTTGTGACAAACGGCAAATCGGACTTGGAGCACGATACAACTGTAGTTGCCCGTGGGTGTGGTACTGTCGCACCTGTCGCTGAAGAAATCTTTCAGATTGAATCTGGCCGTGTTGAAGTCATTGGCGAGTTTGACAGGAGTGTCCTTTCTCCAGTTGAGGACAATGTCTTTCGTAGTCCAACCGTAGCTTGCCATGCTGATGGGGCAGGACTGGATGTCGAGAGGGTAGGCACGAAGGTTCATGGCGCAGGAGAGCACCAAACTGATCCGGTAGCTTTGAAGAACTCGCCCATCGGGGTACAGCCGAGTGTAGAGATTGGGGATAAGCAATTCGTGAAGATAACCTGAGAATACGTAATCCTTTAATCAGCCGCCCTCCCCACGCTTCGGTGGTAGATAATCACAACGCTCAAGAAATACACGGAATCTAGTATAATTTATACCTGATTTTTCATTCCTGAAGAAAATATCAGGCATCCAAATCCGACTTGCTATAACCAGTTGCAGGTAATTAACGTTGTTCTGAATGTGAGAGTACTTCAACCTCGGATCCACCCATTCCTGCCACAGCGTCATTTGAACGGAGTACTGCATCCGAACATCGTCCACATTGTCGACACTTCGGAGGTACACGCCAACAGTGATCAACGTCGGCCCTGTCCCGTTCGTTAGTCCTGGAGGTCGGATTTTTGTGTCGTAGTTGTTCTGGTCAATGATTTTGTTGAAGATTTCCGACTTTTTCGCTTTGGAATTGACATCTTCGTAATCAGTGATTGGGGTCGTGCTTCCTTCGGCGTAGGGGTCCCATGTACTCGAGTAATGTATGTTACGAAGTCTAATCGATGATGATAAGTGAACTAGATTGATATACACAATAAAAACTGTGAGCAAATTCATTATGAAGAAAAGTCTAATGTAATCCGAGTGTTCACCCCAGGCATTCCAACAAAAGAATACTAACCGCTATCTCCAATGTCACTGGAATAGTAGTCCCCGGTTGGCCATGAAAATAGACGGGAAAAATGACGGGCATCCTGAATATGGACAGGAAACCAAATAAATGAATATATTATACACTCTAGATTCAGGATAAAGTTCACACATTGAATCAGCATGATCGGAAGAAGTCTTATATTGTTGTTTTTATAGTGCTACCGTGCTTCATATTATCGACAAGATGAAGTCAGCGAACTAGAGTTTATATAATAAACTAAAGGCAGCATGCAATGCATGGAATTGTACTCGATGTTGCATGTTAGGCTTTAATTAATTACTCTCAAATTAGTTCATATTTATGGTAGACACGTATTTATCGTACCAATTGTTAGCTTCGTATTTCATTTCAGTCAGTTAGTTTCGATTATTTGTGCTTAGGGCGTGTGTCTATTTGTTGTGAATAAATTTGCAACATTGCGTATCAATAAGGTTTTAAAGAACGAGAATAAACAACAAAGCAACGTACACACTGTTTGGGACCTGACTTCTTCAGTTTTAGTTGAGTATCCCGTGTTATACATTTTAGTATTTCCCACTTCATAGCTGTCAACTTTCCGGTCATTATTGTGGGAAGACAAAATTTAATGTCATGAAAGGGGGACACTTGCGGAATAGAGTTCATTTAATGCCAGAGGGTCTTCGACTCACGTGGTGACCTTCACTTTACTTCATTAGGTCCACCCATTGCGATGACACCCTTTGTCATTTATAAAGACCGGATAAAATTGTAGACACGCAATCTCGTGTGGCAAACTTGAGCCCTAAACATGCTCGCATGTGTTCCTGTCATTTGCATCTGCTCCACGTACAGCAATCCAATATGTTCCCATTTTGCAAAGGTGTGCTTGCAGATTTGGAGAGAGATTATGAATTCTATATATAACATATTTTTTTGATATTGTTTTGTAGTAAGCTATCTTTTGAAAAATTGTTCAGAATGCCCTTCATCAAGTAAGCAAAGTCATAACGAATGGCATCACGTAACGGTTAGGTAACCGAAGAGGCTTATGCAATGCGTAGGCACCACCTGTTATACGAGCACCAAAAATCTGGCTTGGCATAAAAAATCGTGTAAAAATCGCAAACAAAAACCATCTGAATTTCATCTGTGAGAGATCTGTGTGAAAAATTCAGGCTTCTCGCTTAGAAACAGGTTTGCACTTCGCATGACAGTCAAAAGCTGAATCTTGTAGAAATGGCAAGAAAAGTGTAGATGCCCGGCTATCGTACAATCCTGGGAATATTGACCACAGAATATTGTTATTGCAATACTAGGATATCCCTTGCATGTCTGTGTCTTTATTCAAAATTTTCTAAACAGTTTTAAAAGTTACGACGTAGCACTAACTTGTCGCATTAGTCTCTGACACCTGAAAAGATTCGCTAGTTTACTCATAACAAATATACATCACAGCAGTTGAGAACAAACAGACGAATGGGTGACATCAAAGAAATGGTTACGACGGAACCTACAAAGGAAGAGTTTGCAAAACTCTGTAAGCTTAAAGAACGACTTGGAGGTACAATTGACAATTTAAATGAATCTTTACAAGATTTTTGTGTGCTACAAATTTGATTTAAAAGTTTGAGATTGTAGTCAATTTTTGACGTGTACACAGAGCTTCTGGTGCAAAATGACAGCCTCAGCAAACCTGTGCGTCTAGCAATAGCTGAACACGCTGAGAACGATAAGCTCCTTATAAAGTTCCTTAGAGGACGTAAATTGCAAGTGCAAAAGGCTGCTGACTCGGTACAATTTTTATACAAGTTGCTAAATATTACTTCCAAAACTGCTGAAAAGTTAAACCTATAGTTATTTCGCTACAGATAAGACGCTACTGTGAGATTCGTTATGATGTGTACCCCGAGCTGTTTCTTGATCCAGTACCTGCCTATGTTCGACACGTTTTTGACAATCGCATTTTGGATGTTCTCAGAAACAAAGACGACATGGGACGAACTATAGTAATGATTAACACCGGTAAATGAAGCAGTATAATGCAAATTGAACTAATCAGACTTCTGTCATAATGGTATTGGTATATATTTATGTTAAAGTTAAATAATTTTAAAAAATAGAAAGATGGGATACCGCAATCGTCACATTAGATGAAATTGTATCCGCTGGCAGATATTTAGTGGAGGTACTGATGGCTTCTTCTGAGGTGCTCACAAAAGGTGCCATTCTCCTGATTGACTGCAATGGAGGTTCGCTAAGTCACGCTAAGCAGTACACCATTCCTACAGTAATGAAGTTTGTCAATGTTTTTTGGGTAATTTGTGATTCACAATGTATCATGCAGTGTTCAGTCGATTACTTAAACTGGAATGTATGTATGTACGTGAGCCTATTTTCAATTTTCAGCAAGCTTATCCCGTTCCAGTCAAAGGGGTTTACATTGTTAATGCTCCGTTCTTTGTCAAGCCAGTTTATACGGTTCTAAAACCCTTTCTGCCATCTAAGTTAACGGACAGGGTAAGAGAGCTAAATATTTTACGTACTTTTTTAATTGCTCAAGTACATATTGCAAACAATGTCATTATGCACCAGGACATTCGACGACATTCGACATAGGTAAGTGTTTATTAATTGGGTAACAATCTAAATCTGTTGAATTTATTTACAGATTCTCGTCACATCAGGAGTGAAAGAGCTACATAAACGTCTTCCTCGAAGCATTTTACCCGAGACCTTGGAAGGAGTTCTCTCCAATGAGAAAGCCATGTCAGTGTCTTGTTTTTCTCTTCGTAGGTAGATGCAATTTGAACACCACTGCGAATGTGGATCGTGTAATATTGTCACTTCGTCGTAAATTCATACGTACACCGTTACATAAATATATAGTTCCAATAAGTGTAAACCGTGTTTTTTTAGTAAACTGTTTATCCGATTGTAATTTGCGCTTGTGTAGCCTCAAGAATTTTTTTCTGCTTTGACATTACACTTTGGTATTCTTGCGATTAATTATCGTGAATGCAAGATATGCTCCACAGAGGAAGCGCATAAATCACCCATTGGGATATCGATTGATTTGATATAAATGATATCATCAGTAAGTATAAGTATGTTATATTTGTACGTTTTGCTATTACGTAAAATCATTTTCAGGACTTCTGCACTGAAGTATTACGTCTATCGTAGACGGCCTTTGAATTTCCACTTTCAATGCCAAGGCAAATGCAGTTATGTAAGCTGGCACTACATGTTTTTATTCTGGCAATGATTGGAGTACATGTACATTGGTGCGCTGGTACATACAATATTATGCTGTTTTAAAATCATAGCCCCAGACAGCGATCTGTAGGTAAAACCTATGTCGATCGAAAGTGATTTAACAACTGAGTTTCAATAATCAATCACTTGACAGAAGTTGACAGGATCAATTCGATATGGCTACTTGACGATACAATGATTACACAAGATAAATTTAGTTGCATATCATGTGGGTATTTGACTTCTCGCAACTTATCAAACATACGGCAGGCAATAATTGAACCGTTACACGAAGTCCAGGAAATTTGCACCTTGTGAGTAACTTCAGCCAGAGCTAGTAAATATAATTCATGCTTTTTATATAACAACTGGTTGTCGTTGCGTGCTTGTGAATATCCTGTTATAGTAAGTTTTAAAAAAGTGCACTGTTTCAACCGTTTCAGGAATGACGTGACGTTCCACAACTGTTGGAGTTTGAAAAGCCTTATTTCGGTTGCACTAACGAACACTGTGATTTTATAAAGTAAAAATGTGCTTCCCCTGTTCAAGTGGTGTACTTCTGTAATGCGTAAATAACAAAAGTCAAAAATCAAAGTTGCAGTGGCTTTGTCTTTTAAGCGATTCCTCTGCACATATATATTAAATAATTTCCTTATTTCACTCCCAGTCCATAGTTTGCTGCTGCAGTTGTAAAAGCTTAGCTATACTGTAACACAAAAAAATGGCCAACTACATGCAATTGGCTTTTCTTGCACTCGCCGCCTTCAGCGGCAGTGCCTCAAGCCTGGAACTGCGTAGCCCAGAGGTCACGAACTGGGGAGAGTGGCATTTCTTTGAAGAATGCCCCAACGGCACATTCGTTGTTGGAATGCAACTTTTAACCCACAGCTATCAAGGCTGGTTCAGTGACGACTCTGCACTAAACGGAATTCGCTTCTTTTGCGATGCTCTAGGCTCCAAAAGCGATGCCGTAGAAATCGTCAGTGGATATGAGAATTTCGGCTCGTGGGGACAAAAGTATTTTTGCGAAGGAGTCGCTTCCGGGTTTCAGCTGCGCTCCGAAAAATCTCAAACCGTGTTTGCAGACGACACGGCTGGAAACAGTTTGCGATTGGTTTGCAATGGAAACGCAACCAGCGTGATTGAAGGGGATGGGTTGGATTTTGGTGATTGGACATTGCCCCAAGAATGTTTTAAGAAGCAAGCTTTGTGTGGTTACAGTAGCCAAATTGATCACGATCTTAGTTCCGGTACGTGGATTACTTAAATAACCTATATTACTTCGATTTTCAGCTCAAGACGTATTCTTATGTAAAGAATTGCCATTTTTTGCTTCTGCAGGAGACATGACCGGACTTAACAATATAAAGATGCGTTGCTGCGATGTAGATGACCCAGCTCAAGTATGTATTCCAGTTGACACCTGGGATCTCCTCATTGAATGCGACAACTTTGAGGCACTCACCCCAACCACCTGTCAATACCGGAGAAAGGTGGGTATTTCCCACTCTACTGCCTACTCCGAGGGATATTCTCACTTGGTTCAGAGCTACACTCAACTCGGCTTCACCCTAGATCAAGCCCTTTCAGCCCTTGGACTTAACTTCGGGCTCAACTTGGGAATAAATAGTACAACCGGCTATGACTGGTCTCAGTCCAACTCCGATGTTTGGCACGAAGAGACAGAGACCACTATCACTTTCGATGTTCCTCCCCGAGTGAAAACTCAGCTATTCCAGACCATGGGAAAATGTGGGATTTACACCGTGAGAGCAACGCGAGTCCGACGAGTTGATACGGAAGCTGAGACAAACAAGCAGATCGTCTCTTACTTTGAAATTTAGTTGTATTAGAAATTGGGCGATTTTTTGTGGATACTGATTTAAAATAAAACTCAACTGCATCTATTTGTATTGATAGCTTTTTAATAACTTAGTCCGCGGTTGAAATATTTTAATTTAAGAACGGTACAACGCATTTAAAGCTGATGTTTAATACTTGTTCCACATAGACCATAAGGTCACCGGAATTTTATATGTGGAATATTAGCTCATTCCACTTGAATCTCTCTGAATCGCACACTATAATTTTAATATTTTTTTTCACATAGTCGTTTCATATTTCTCTGGATTTCTTAATGTTAAATGTGAATCAGAAGAGTGCAATCACTAACAGTAATTTACACTAATTTACAGCATGAATAAGTACTTACGTAATTCCCCATTCCCCCTAGAAAAAGCGAAAATAGACCATTAACATCTACTTCTTCTTTACCTGGTTTGCAGTCAATGGAGATTTTGACATGTAATTCTTAGCGGGTTTACTGTTATTCTGAATATTCACTTACGAATAAAATGTGAAATTCAAAATTATCTATTTCTGCACCCGGCTGGCACTGTCCTATTTAAGCCATAACAAAGACATGTTGCATGATATAATGCAAAATTAATAGATTTCATCATTCATGTCCGAATTCAGGTTCCTTTGAGCTACTTAGGACACTGCTCACACAATGGTTTGATTACTGTCTTCACTGTTATTCAATAATTCTATAAATCTACGAAGGACCGTAAATTGATTTTTTAAAAATACTACCATTGCACTTCTTTCCAGAATCACTCTACAGGGCAGAATGTGGAGGTTATAAGCTTAGGAACTATTCATGAACAATTGGAGACTGCAAGTATAAAATCCGGAGATAATTACGGGTTAGGCGATGCTATAAGTGCGGATGACCCAATAGTCGGGATACCATGGGCAAATCTTAATTGGAAGCGGAAGATCCTTCGTGTTCTTTTAATAATCGGAAAGCTTTTGTGCATTCTAGTACTGCTTTACATCTTCATATGCTCCCTCGATCTGCTGTCTGTTGGCTTTCGAATTTTAGGAGGTGAAACGTAAACTCAGAAAACCCAAGTATAAATTCATAAGACGGAATAACTGAATAATGCTCAATTTTCGTTGGTTTCACAGGACCAGAACCAGACAGACTGTTTGAAGTACAAATTCTCCATAATCCCGTGGTTGGCCTGATGACTGGTGTTCTGTTCACAATTGTCGTTCAAAGCTCGTCCACAACGACGTCCGCTATCGTTGGTTTGGTAGCTGGTAAAAGTACGAAAGCTACAGAATTGTTATCTCAAAAGAGAGAAAGCATAGCTTATCTGGACAAGTATATGCAACTCTATTGTTGTTTGCAGTAATCTCTGTGCAGAGTGCAATACCTATAATTTTTGGAAGTAATATAGGCAGGTACCTAAAAACTTTTAGTGACATTATGCAACCCTATTGTTATTATAAATAATGTTTGCATCTAAATATTCTAAATCAGGCACATCAATCACAAACACTTTAGTAGCCATGATGCAGGTCGACAATCGGGATAGATTTAGAAGAGCATTCGCAGCAGCTACAGTTCACGACATGTTCAACTGGCTAACCACCTTGGTGCTTCTGCCCTTTGAATGTTTTACAGGTACGAAATCGTAATATGACCTAATCTCAACTAATCTGACAAAAATAACTCGAAAAGAAAACTTCATGCGCTTTTTTTCTCCACCTCCACAGGATACCTGTACCATTTGTCACTTTTCCTTGTCAGTGAAATTGAATTTACGGCAGGAGAGACCCAGCACGAAGAAGTGCGTCTAGTCAAAGCTCTCACTGGTCCGCTGACACAGAAAATTGTGGCAGTTAACTCAGAAGTAACTAAAGGCTGGGCTCATCCGAACAGTACGGTCAGAGACTCTGTGAGGGATAAATCCGCACTTGCTCTCAAAGGTAATTCCTACTATTAAACTTCGTTTTTACGACTAAGTGTATCAATATTGTGGTAAATAATTATTCCGATTTCCGTTGGTTCCTGCAGGTCACTTATTTGCCGGAACGAGTTGGTCGGACGGCATGGTAGGAGCACTCGTGACAGCCGTGTCTTTAACTTTGCTTATCTTATGCCTGCTACTTTTGGTTAAGGTTTTAAATTCATTTCTTAAAGGTACAACCTACGCTTGTCCATCATATTCCGCTTTGCAATCTCCCATCCATATACCAAAGTATTGTCATTGCTAACTAACTAAATTAACAGGGAGAATGGCCATTTTGATTCGCCAAACTGCAAATGCCAAACTCCCATACTGCCCCAGATTGACAGATTATGTAATTATTGCAATGGGAGCAGTGCTGACGTTCCTCGTTCAATCAAGCTCAGTGTTCACATCGACCTTGCCACCGCTCGTGGCTGTAAGAATTTTGAGCTTAGAGAGGGCCTATGTATTGACGGTAAGTCGAGCAAGACTTTAAGGTAACAATGTATCCTATTAGTTTTAATCAGAAATTAATTATACGTTTTTAATTTGTACTTTAGCTTGGAAGCAATATAGGTACAACTACTACAGCTATTCTGGCTGCGCTGGCGCAAACAGAAAATTTCCGAGCTGGTTTACAGGTAAAAATTGATTACGCCATACACTGAACCTTTAGCACTGTGAAGAGTCATTGTATTGCTTTCTTTGCAAGATTGCTCTGTGCCATCTTCTGTTCAATGTGACTGGAGTCATTCTCTTCTTTCCGATCCCTTGCACGAGGTTTCCCGTTCGAATGTCGAAAGTGCTTGGAAATACTACCGCCCGGTACCGTTGGTTCGCCGTGGTATACCTTGTCGGCCTTTTTGTTTTACTTCCGTTGCTATTCATGGGATTAGCGTTTGCAGGCTCTGTGTACGTCATTGTCGTTGCAACCGTTATGGCCTTGGCCTTCGTGTTCATTGTAACCGTGAATTCGTTGCGGAAGTATCCTCGCTTTCTGCCCAAGATTTTTCATTCTTGGAAGTGCTTTCCGATCTGGTTGAGAAGCTTGCAACCGTACGACAGGATGTTTACAAAGTGTCGCTGTTACAGAAACCTTCAACTTAAATGTCTTGGTGAGAATCAGCCGAATGACTCCAGTCCGGACATAAGGTATCCTGAAGATTTTGATGCGATATTCCCTGAAGCGACTGAAGATCCCGCAGAGACTGAAAATCCTGCGGAGACTGCAAACCCGGTTATTATCGTTGAAGATGACAAGAGAACCCTCGTTGCACCAACCAACACAAGCCAAAAATCACAGGCTAAGCCACAAAAGTAATTGAGGCAGTCTATCGAATAGTTATTTTCATTAGAGAAACTGTAGATCCTCGACATAAAACAACAGACGCCAATCGTGTTTCTCCTGCCACGTGAAGTGCCACCCTTCGTACAATGCAATTTGCTTCTGTTCACAACAATAAATCTAGTATACTTCGTTTACACAACTTATACCTTGATAAACTTACGCCGTGTCACGTCTCTAATGTACATTACAACAATCGTTACACAAAAGCACTCCACCAAAAATGTCAGACTGTGAGCCGCGATGATGGCAGGCTTGCAGTTTCCTAACACGAAAAGGAGAACAAAGACGATCGCACGAGTAACAAAAGTGCACAGCTCAAGAACCAACCAAACTTTCAGGGATGTACGGCATACCTGAGCAAAAGATTAAAAGTGTGCAAAATGGTCTAAGAATTAAAACATTTTGACAATTACAAAAAATTGGTTCATTTTGGTTCAATATGTAAGTCAGTGATTGGGCACCTTGTGAATTGCCAGCAACAGCAGGATTCCTTGCATAATCTTGATTATGCTGAGACAGAGGAAGGCAAGTACGAATGTCCTCGCAAATTTGACTAGATATTAGTAGCAGACTATAAGGTTGAGTTCGCCAAGCTTTAACTTTTAATTGTATCTGTACCTGAAGTATCTCGAACACCCAGGCTCGAAATGAAATCCTGGTGTTCATTGTCGCGCAACAGGAACTCTTCTCCTGAAATCCCACCATTCCAAATTACTCTGAGAGCGGTCCCATATGCGGCGCAAAGTATTGTTCCGAAAATCTGCAAAATATACTCGTCAGTCACATCAACAGAGCACAAGCCTTCACACATGACCAATTTACAATACATTAACGTTTCCAGCTTACAATATGCAAAAACCCAACAATCACAGATGCAACGTCATTGGGCAGTCCACAAAATAAATTCATTGTGCCCAACAAAATTTGGAGACTAGAAAATGGACTTGTCACCTTCAGACACCAAACTGTTAGTGAATTCCAGAGGGTTGATATCAACCAACCATAAGCGGTCAACAGAAGTGATGCAAATGCGACAGTATTATGTGTGTGCCTATAATAGTATATGAAGATTTTTCTGTACATTTCGCATAGTATGACCACAGCACTTGATTTAGATTTGGTTGGGATGAATAGTGAATAGTCTCACCTCGCGTGTTAGTTTTGATTAGTCAAGCTAGCGCGTCTTCGAGCGAAGTACAGATCATCAAAATGAACCAAACAAATTGAGACATCCATCACTGTTGCATAGCTTGCTTTATAAAAAATACAATATTTACTTATACGTCAGCAAATACTTCGTAGGTAAACACCACTCCAATATAGGAAATCATGAATTTAGACGTGGCCTGGGAGAGCTTATTTGACAGGATAGATAGATAAATTCCTGAAAGCCAATGTAATAATGTGTGAAGCAGTGAATGACGGGTTCAAAATATATTTGCCAGTGGGAGTACCTTTATTTGACTGCCGTGCTCAGTTTCTTTCTGTCGTCTTTACCGATCGTGACTCATTAAAGTATTTATCCATATTACACCTTCATATGGCTGTTCACTTCACTTCACTGCTTTTTGTCACCATTGAATTTACCTACCTGACTAGCGATATTTTTAAAACGCGTTCGTACTTATGTATGTATGTCGTAAAGAATGCAAAAATATGTTTTGTTTTTATACATTTAAAAAGTCTACTGGTGTATGTACTTGCATTGCCATCTATCATATAACAGTCTTTTTAACAACTTCGTAAGTTCCAAAAAATATAAACCCTCCGAACGAAATCCAAATTGTTCGAGGAAGCACGCCGGCGAACAGCCTAAAAACCATAAAATTATTTCAATCAACTTTAACTTCTATATGCACTTTACCGTTTATCACAATTGTGACTTAATACATATACCACCGCACCCTTTAACTCCGCTTTGTGTGTAAATTATTTTCCACGTCGGAAATAAATGTCCCTTAGACTCTACCGATGCAACCTCAGCTAGCATGATTCTTGTTTTTGCGACATCCAAGGGTGTAGTTAGGGCTGCTGAAATTCCACCTGCAAAATACAAAGCCATAGGTAGAGCTTCATGCAAAAACATACGTACCTATTCGGATAGTGAAATAGCAAAACAATATTAAAACACCAATCTACTCGAGTCCATCAAGACATGTAGCAAGAATTTAAACAGTATACCTTTTAGTAATACATAGTAATGCATACGTACCCGCTACAGATCCGCAAATGGATGATTCAAATGGAGAACACGATCCCCGAGTTTTTATAACCTGCTTCTTCAAGTATTCCCAAAGGGGAAACTGAATTACAGAGAAAGGTATTTCTCTTAAAATAGTTGTGAAGTAACCTCTATAGAATCCCTGTTAAAATCACAAACATAAATATAATACATTCAATATTCTTATTTGTGAATTTTCATTTCACCCAATCACCTATCCCCTCACCTTAAATCCTTCTCCTTTATAGGTCTCTCTGATAATGTTTGTAGCTAATTTCTTCGAAGTTTGCTGGCGTTGTTTTACAACTTCAACAGGAACTCGGACAATACAAGCTGCCTGCATCAATTACAAACCAATGTCGAATTAATAAATTAAATACAATTTTGCAAAACTGTCTTGTCACTTAACTTTCGTTGGTACGACATTAATTACTTACTATTTCTCCAAGCGAGGCGGACGCCATATGAATACTTGAATTTCCAGTGACCTTGAAATAGTGCTCCATCTGTCTTTTTGAAGTGTCATACGTGCAGAAAAACATGGCAGCTAAAATAATCATCAAATAGCAATCAACAGAACTTAAAAATCTTATTAGACAGGTAGTTTTAAACCACTAAATTACCATTTGGTGCAGACCCAACAAACGCCGGTCCTATTCCTCTGTAGATCCCGGAGAATCCTCCACTTTTCCAGAAACCACCTTGACTTTGAAGTCTCGTTTTAACCGTGTCCAGAGGAAATAGTATCATGTCAACCGCAGTTCCAGCAGCACTTCCAGCCTGTAAAGTGTAATCAATTGAACCATATTATGCCCTGTCAACCTAACAGTCTCCAGTTACATCAACAAACTCGTACAAATTATCAGATACAAATACAAATGGTAATCACCACAAGGGAGGAGAGAAACGGTCCCAATCCAAAAGGCATGTCGTCTGTGGACAGGAGCCACCTGCCTGACACCCAGTGATTCCAGAGAGAATGAATTACCCTTAAGTCATTGTACTTTAAAGCTTTTTAAACCAATTCTTCATCACAATCACCCAGCCATCCTCACGGTTAGAACTAGACACAAAATCACCATATTCCCCACAAAATCAAATTACTATTCAGAATTTGATCGATGAAGCCGAAAATTAACCTAGATTAACTAATTGTACCTTAATAATTGTCGGAAATTGAAAAAATACGAAAATCACAACAAACTTTCTGTAAATGCATCCCCAAAACACGTGCGTTCCTATTCCACAACACGAGAAAAAGCAGCTGAATTTCACTCGTTTTGAATGCCTCTCTTCAAGTTTACTTGATGACCACCTTGAAGCATAGTGTCCCGTTGTGACGCTGCATGAAATGCCTTCATTTCCATCTGAATCTTAGCTACTGACGCTCCACAAAGATTACTAGCATTTTCATGCTGCTGAGGAGATATTTAAGTTTAGTTTAACTAATGTGGACACCATGTTTTATTGTCTATGTTTACAACTAAAGTTTGCAAAGTTATAACGCGTTTGTTTTGTAGACTCGAGTTTGTTTCATACATAAATCGGAAGCTCCTCTGCATTCCAGTCTGCCGTTCAAAATTAAATATAATTTATAGTAGCCGTATGAGAAGTAATAGGCAATTTGGCAATTAAGAGTTGCATACATGATTTGGTATAAGCTCTCAAAATGTAAAAGCGTGTGTTGTTTGAGGTAAAAAGCGAACTTGGAAAATTGATTGCTGGTTGTATCACATTGATTTTGTTGGTATGCGTGTACTTTTCGAACGGCTGGTCCAAGAGTATCTAAATATTTGAAGGTAAGTTAGAACAATGCAATACATTTGTATGGATGCACATTAAATTTTTCAACGTGCTGTCAAAGAAGCATCTCTGATGTTGTCGGCGGGAAACTAGACTGTCCTGAGAACTAGTCAAAGCACCGATGTTTCCCGATTTCCCGAGGTCCGAGATGAAAAAGATTACAGATCGGGAAATGAGGGATGTAACAATGACAAGAGAAATATGCATTTCGAAAAGGTTCTTATTCATGGTCAGCGTCTCAATGATTTTGGTCTTCACTCAAGGTGTCTGCAGACGCACGAGTGACGAGGCGCACAGACACATCAGGCCAGACAAAAGCAAGAACAATATTGAAGGGTATACATTAAACCAAGAACGTTTACAAATAAACATTTTTGCATTTTGGATCTTTGATCTTTTTTTTTTCGTTTACAAAAACCTAAGGTTAAGGTTAGCAATGATATTTGTAAGTATTTGCGTAGTTTCCTTCTTCGCCATCAACAACATAACCCGTCTTATTTTGTTCCTTGCTTAAAATGTTGACATTGGCATAAGATAAACGAAGATGCAGAGGCGAACTTTGGTGTAACCTCGGCGAGTGACTGAGAACATTCTCATTGCATTTGCAAAGATTCATGGCCAATTTTGCGGTTCCATATGGCGCTCTTACTGAATATCCCTATAGTGGCTTAAAAGCCGTCACTCTTCTCAACATCAGAGATCAGTGACGATAGTGTAATTACGAGAATTTCATTTGAGTCATTTGAGTCGGGGTTATCTCTCAAACTTAGCACTGCATGACATAATAAATCTGTCGCTGACGATAATGGTAGTTGTGCATCGCCAGGAGTACCACTCACTACTGTGCACTCACTCGCCACCATTTGTCTTGCTAGGCTGCTTGTTTTGCAGTAAAAGACAGGAAAAATCCGCTTAAAATCTAAATCGTGGAGCATTTCACTGCACTCTAATCACCGGGTTCATGATGATAACGTAACTTGAGGGCTTCGTGATAACGTCAATGTAAAGAACAAACATGCGTATTTTCGTCCATATTTGAAGTTGTATTAGTTCAATTATATAGCCTAAGCCTTAGACAGCATCTTATCGTAACAGGAGCCTGTTGAGTAGATAAGCCATGTACTTATCTCCGGATCTTGTTTTTTCATAGAAAAACGATAACGGAAATGATGAAAAAACTCGTCCCTAACTTTATCACTAATTTAAAGTTTGTAACAAAAAAAATTTAAAATTGCCTGAACACACAAGTTGCTCTGATGCATTAGCACCTTGTCGCGTTGCGATTGCAAAAATTAAAAGTTCAAAACGAAATGCATTGAAATGTGCATCTTTTCAACTTTAGACTGCCAAGAAAAATGAGCCTGTCAGCAGAATTCAATGTCAAGCGATCAATAACGACGAATGTAAAGTGTAAGGGCAACTGAAAAGGTTAATTTATGTGGTGCCACTCGGTAAACTACATCATACGGAAAAACTGAGTGCAGAGAAACGCGTTAAGTTCCAAAGTCTGCTACTGTCGTCTAAAAAATAGTCAATCTCAAAACCTTTCAGGAAAGACAAGGAAAAATATATGGTGCGTGCATGGTGCTAAACGTATTCTCAGATCATACCCAATTTGTCAAATGTAATAAAGGTGTCTTGACAGTTTTACTTTTTGGAGTGCTGACCTCGACCGCAATTTCTTTTAACCGTCAGAAACTCTCAATAACCCGGGTATGTTTATGCTTACCAGTCCGAATCCGGATACAGGCAATGAAGTACGCGTGGGTTTGACATCAAGACGAATCTAGCAAAAATCTCAGCAGAGTTGTATTGATAAATATTACAATTTTTGTATCATTTATTTGGCAGAACATTGACTTTGAGCAAATGAGCTTCGTTAGAGAGGAAAAATGAGGGCATATTGAATGTCTGCCTATATGTTTTCATTGTACTACATTTGATTCTTGTCTTCCTGTCATTAACTTATGCCTTCGTATATTTTTATTTACGGTATGGCAAAACTGGATAATTCTATAAAAAATATTGATCGTGAAATCTTGTATTTCCGGCGGTTTTGATCTTTACCATTTCAATTTAGCCCTGGGAAAACTTCACGACTATTTATTAAAAAGCAAAATAATGATGCAGGAAGACTCAGTTTTGAGAAAGCAACAGTGTCCAGTAGCTTTTATGATTATTATGATTTACTAGTCTAGTTCAGCAATGACATTGACGTGGTTTCGTATTCCACACATTGTTTAGTGCACAGAAAAATTCATGAGATTATGACCCGCAGAGAGCGGAGGAGAAAAATCTTCCGTACATGAAATGTACGGTACTCCATATTTTTAATAAAATCTTGCGCCAATAAAATCGTGGCCGTTGATTCCCATTAATTAATTGATTGACGTATATTGCATTAGCTTTAAAATAGAAATCCGAGAAAAAAAACTTGTTGATGTGGAATGGCAAATGTTAATTCGGAGCTTTGTCCGAAATTTTTGTGGCAATTCACAAATAGAATTACATTTTCCTTTTAAATATAATGGGGAAAATAATAAAAGTTATAAATGCAAAAGGTAAAGTCTCCGTGTAGCTTGTTAGTACTTATAGAGGTCAGATTTGATGAAAATCACTTGAAGGGTATGGTGTTTACGGTACGACGGCGATGCCATCAACCCACCTGCCCATTCAGTTTAAACATTGCCCGGAACTGTTTCCGGCATCATTTCCTCCGTACTTCCTGCTTACACTTCACTGACTTCACCTGGAATCGAACCTGTGACACACGCGGAGAAATCCAACCCCTCCGTCGCATGGCCAACAGGACGCCTTCCGAAAGCCGTGGTTTTTTACACGATAAATAAACGTCAGGGTCATTAGTTTTTAGGCACTCTAAACACGATATGAGCTTGTTCGTCGATACAATATGTATAAGCTTTCATTTACGAAACGAGAAGAAAATAGATTACTTCTTGATAAAAGTTGAAAGTGGTAGAAAACATTTTCATATCACCCGTATTCCTGTATTTTCTCTAATCATTTCGTGCAACCTTCCTTGAGGACATGTGGTACACATGCTTTCGTAAATAAAGCGCACAACACTTTCCGCAGTTAACTGGTATAATGTGAATCCTCGTCAAATGCCAAGAAAAAAGTATGCGAGCTCTCCAATTCTTGGAACTCGAGTGGTGAGTGATGCCAAAATTAAAAGCACGTTGACAGTAGTCGCTCCGCTATGTGAACACCCGAAGGTCCGCCGAAGTTCGACCTGCATCTCGTGTGTAAACTGTGGATGGGAAACGGGTGATTAATCATTGTGTAGGGATGAGATGCAATTGGCGTAATTTACTGGGATAAAATCATGCCAGAATTGCATTTATTGAAGCTCCCATTTAGTAGCATTCGATATGCGAAAGGATAATTCAAATAAAATTTATGGTAAAATATTATTAGCTAAAGGTTTTCCCCTTCACAATCTCAAGATAATGTACGTAAAAAAGCAGTTTAAAATCCCTAGCAAATAATCAGAGAGACAGGTCATTGGCAAGTTTAAATGGTCGCTTTCAAAAGTTTAATTTCAACATTACAGATAAAATGCTTCCGGTGAGCTCGAGTCTAAATTTCTTTTCAACCACGAAATGTTTTAAACAATTAGAAAACCACCACATTCACAAACATTTTATGCCTCGCCGCTGTGAAGAAGAAAGGCATGAAAATGGAATAC
>JAHZMW010000702.1:0-21487 GCA_027743745.1 Alloscopus bannaensis | reverse complement strand
CACACGAGAAGCTCTCTGTTTCTCTGGTTGTCTGTTTTGTATTATTAGCTTCCCTTTTTATTTTAGGCTTGCCAGCCAACCGTGACGTGTGTGGGACAAGCGTCAATTCACGTAAAAAAGGTAACAAATGGCCAAACATGGAACATTCCCTGTGAATCTAGCTCTGAAAACCAGTTGACGTTTTTCCATATCTTCCTTTCCCTTTGCCCTATCATTGCATTTCCTGAATTGGAAAAAAGATGAGATGAACAAAAACGGATACAAAAGACGTCACTCCGTTTTTAGCAAAGAGAGGTTACCAAAACTGATCAAAGTAATAGCTGTAAAAGCGAGTCATAACGAAAAAACAACAGTAACTCTAAAGACAGAAATAGCAGTCTCTCTTTCTCCTCAATCATGGAACTGCATCCATAATAAAAAATGATCAAACTTCTCTGAGGACGACGAACCTCGAGAAAACAATCAGTTTTACGTCTCCCTTAAACGAGCAAGAATTTTAATCAGATTTCTCCCTTTCAACCCTATCTCGTCCTGCCTCTTTGAGCACTTTCTCTGCGGTAATTGTATTGACTCGCAGAACAATGGGGAGCATAAGAGGCGAAAACACACATCACATTTACTCCACATATCTTTCCTTCCTTCCTGCGACGAAAAAAAATCTAGGAAACACAATGGAGTCAACCTGGCGAATAAAAGTGGGAAGAGAATCCATGCATACACAATGGGACTGGGGAACCAATAAATATAAACTAAAATAAATTGTCCTTTCTCTTCTCATTCCCAATTTTGTTCCGTGTCGCTCTTTTCGCTCCGTATTTTTTTTTAAAAAAACTACAAATATACCCTGTAGTCCAAACTAACAAGTGCGAGCCTCATTTTACATTTCGCAAGCCTCGGAGAAAGTTTTTTTTTGGAGTTTTTCTTACTTTTTCCTGGCCTAGTTCTGAAAGCGGCAACAGCAGTGGTGGAACACGTCACACGTCGTGGTGTAAATCAAATCGTAGCGAAAATCCATACATACAAATACCGCACACAGACTACATGAGCGACAGGAAAGGTGTCCTTTGTACATCCTCCTGATATTGGCAATCGAGAGAGTGTCTCTGAAAGAAGGACGACAGAAAGGACTCCTCCTTTCTTATGTAAGTGGATCATGGGAATTCAATCAAAATCAACTGTGTGTCTCCCTACCGAGATGCCACTCACTTCCCGCGCCACACACAGCAAACACAAAAGCTTTTGTGACAACATTCAGCAAAACTCAAGCTTATGCCTGGGTATCCCTGTAATTCACGGAACGCAAAAGGACACAACTCACATCACCCTAAAAATGTACATATTTATATATCTACATTATATATTACATCTGCAAAAAATCTACTTTTCCTTTTCTCTATCTTTTTTTTCATTTTTTCCTATTCTGCTCCACTGTCTCTTCTCTTTATGCTTGTGTAAATCTTATCTTTATTTTCAGCAACAAATCCCTACCCACTTTCCCCGTGCACGCTCCAATAACATTTTTCACAGAGTTATGGGCATATGAGAGACATTTTTTGAAACGTGTATTTTTATTGTGCCACTATTTCATTAATGCACTCTCATCTCTTCCTTTTCCTATTTAACATAAGTACATATGTATAAAAGATATGTGCCCTGCATACATTTCACAAAATGAACAGGTGGCCGTTCCAATATATATCTTGTGGCGGATTGCGCTCCAACCAAATATATTGCGAGAAAGGAAAATGTATTGTTATCGCAGAGCTTCTTTTCTTTGGAGAAATAAACTCCAGGAGAAATCATTCTCTTCTTATTTCATTCCAGAGGAAAACTGTCCTACATTTTTGTCCGTGCAGATCAAATAGAAATAAATTATCAAGTTAAACCTCCGCCTATATGTTCCCTTATAGCACAAAGTTTGCGCTCCTATAAGCACTACACACGCACACAATTTTGTTGAAGGAAACTTGCAAAGATTTTTTTCTCTAGAAAAAGAGCAAAAATTCCTTTTTCTCTTGTATTGGGCGTACATGTGTGTTTTTTTGGATTGCACTTTTTCCATGTGCCAGAAGTAAAAGTGTTGTTAACTTCAGTCGACAACAAATCATCGAAGATATGCGCTATCCACATCCATATAGAGAAAGTCGCAAACATAACTGCTTCACAAGGGAGGAGGAGGAAGAGAGTAATAAAAGTAAATTGAAATTGAAACGAATGAGGGGAAATAGGGAGAAACGAGGCAAACGAAGAGAAATGCTTTATTGATAGGGAAAAAGTGTCTAGAATGTTGAGAGAAAGCGGGGAGGATGTCTATTGCAAACACACATACAAAGTCAGTTTCACACATATCGATGCTTTCCCCGCAGCAGTATTTTCTTTAACCCTAGGCTTTTTTCACCGCTGTTTCGCCTTCTGTTTGGATTTCCAACTTTTCCGCTGCACACACACGACAACCCCACACATAGTTGGTGTGCACATTTTTTTGGAGGAAAAAGTATATCATGAAGTAGCACAAGAATACCAGATTCTGACAAGTTTTGTTTTCTTTCTCTTCGCGTCTCTAACTTAACTCCACGCAGAACGTTTATCCACTTTTATTCTCTCCAAAGTGCATACTACACTTTCTCCACGAGTGTGTACATGCATGAGGCAATAAAAAAGGGAGAAAACTTTATATCACAAAAACTCGCAGACATTTTACCCTATCGTTTGTGGCCTATAACTCCATCAAAGAGATGTGTTTATGCGTAGGGATATACATACGAATGTGTGCATTTCTTGGCTCAAAAACGGGCTTTGCTGTACATACGACTAACTACATTAAAGGAAAGGTTATTTTTTATAGTCACTCTCGAATAGAGAAAGTTGTAAGGTTCCATTTGCAATTCACTGCGGAAAATATGAGGGCCAAGTAAGTACTACTAAATCCCTGAAGACAAAGGCGCCTCTCAGCCTGTGCGCGTCCTTTGGCGAGTTTTTAGTGGTTTGTAAACTTCAACTCAAAGCCGAGACTTTCCACAAGAAAGTAAACAGTAAAAGAGAAACTGGGACGTGAATTTGAAAAACATACTCTAAGAAAAAAGAGAAGTGTTTGTTTTTCTCTTGCAAAATCGTGAACACGAGGTAAATTGGATTTCACGATAAACTTCCAAGAGTGATAAGATTATCAAAACGAAATTCTGCCCAGGTATTTTCGCCTGACCTCGGAAAGCATCGTATAAAAAAAGCTGTGGAGGCTACCATTATTTTAGAGAGTATTTTGAAGAGGGTGAAACACAATGTACAATAATTTGAGAACATATTATTTCCATGTACCTGCGAGATGAGTGATCCAACGGCGGTCGTTTCCGGGATCCTCAACTCCGTGACGGAATACCTCCAATCGGGTGCGTGATCATTAGAGTCTTCGATGAGGATCGTGAGTCTGGTGAACATGTAGAAGTGAGTAGGGTCTCGAGCTTTCACCGTGAGAATGTGTCTGGGCAAGCTTTCCCTGTCGATGAGTCCCGGCTTGGCGATACTCACCTCGCCGGAGAGTGTGTCAATGCTGAATATCTCAAGTGATCTCGAGTCCTCGGCGTTGTGAAAGCCGTACAAGATCGTTCCCACAGGACTGCCTGAGGATGAGGATAACGATGATGATGTTGACTTTGTCCAATTATGATTAGATCCATGTTGCTGATGATGTGATGGGGCGATCCACTCTGGAACCACTCGGAGTGTAGTGACAGCCCTGAAATCTGACACGAGCTCGGGGATGATTCCGGTGTAATTTGACTGCTCCCAGATCAAAGACGAGGCTCGCTCACTCTCAATCACTTTGACGGAGAGCTGCGTGTACAAACAATCAAGAAGCAAAAACACTAAGTTAAACCTCTCACAACAAATTCCACAAGCTTGCATGGTCGTCAATGGACTTTAACAAAACCATTCAGTTCCCATCTCCGTTTTATCTCTGTACCTGAGCTCAAACCTTTACTCGATTTAGTCGCTTTAAAGTCATGAACATTCAAGTTTGGCTTTGCCGTGTCTCATCCATAATTCCTCACCTTTCCCCATTTTTCCGTCGCATTGTGGATCTCATCGCGTTTGCTTTCTCTCTCGTTTCCATTATAACCATTTGTTCTCCGCAAACTTTCACATTATGTGTAAAGCAGCAGTGAAGCGTATGAAATTCCTACCTCATGTGAATATACCTACACGCCATATGCATACTTCTAGCATTCAGCATTTTCCATTTACTTTGAAGGACTTTCTCTCTTTCCTGTCAAACTTCTCTTTCGGCTATACGCGTTACTTGCTCTAGCTGATGGGGAAAATACCAATTAGTATTGCCTCACACATATTACATTATTGGGACATCGAGGTGTTTTTCCATAATAGCTCAGCCATGAAAGTGGATGCTGAATTCAAGGACAATTGAAGGTGGATTTCGAAATGCAAAGGAAAATTAGTTTCGTCCATTTCCTCAACAAAAGGCAAGAAACACTAGTAATGGACCAAAGTAATTAATAATATGCACACTTTCTCTCTGATACAATTCAAAAGTAAAAAAAAACTAACTCTTTTCTAAACCAAAAATACTTTTTCCAAAGCCACTTTTCAAAGAACCGTTTGAGTGAAAAGAGTGAAAGTGTGTTTGCTCTTCAAAGGAGGAAATTGGAAAAGTGCCTTTTATATGCAATTGAAAAGTGCACAAAGAGCGTATAATCTACTCTCAGCTTCCACATGTCGCTCAGCGGGTGGCTTTCAAATAGCTTCTAAAAAAGGGGTTGCATCAACCCAAATTCAAACTGTCGTGTTTTTGGGTGCGGCACTGGCGAGACCATGCAAAGACGAAAGTGACTTTCACCATGTCTGACAGCGATTGACTACACACATGAAAGACTCCATTTTTGCCTCTTTCGAAATGCTCTTAATTACACACATTAAATACAACATCCATTTCATTTCGCATTTCATCCTGTCACTCGTCCCTGTCGTGTGTCACACGGAAACCTACTCAAGGACGTAATTCCCTGTGTACTCCAAATGACAGATTGTTCGGAAAATGGAAAGTAGACTCATGTAGATCTTCAGCCATTACCACATGCGACGCGTATGTTTATAAATAATCGCTAACAAATTTCCATACGCTCCTCTCTTTCCCTTTGACACGCGGTTTTATCCTGACACGCCTCAATTTTTTCGAGAGACATTTTAATGTATTATTTATAATTAATAGATAATCCTCAGCCCTGTGAAGTACAGATTGTGAGGGAAAGCCCTTTGAAATCACATACATATTCATTCCGTAAAAGCAGGGCATCATCCCATTAAAGTTGTGTTGTGTTCGCTCACCTATATTTGCATACTTTGTGTCCTCTTTAAACTCCTCAAAAGAATTGACACACAAGTATGACGTACTTCTGCTAGTTTTCACCCATTTTTACTCACCGCCGCGAATTACGCAACAAACACGAGTGAGAAGAGTGCACATTCAAGTTTTTAAAATCAAACCACAAAACCAGAGAGAAAGTGGCTTTCACTCTCATTTCCCCCCTCTGTCTAGAATTCAGCTTTCATGTTTGTTTCCTCTATCTGCTTCCTCATGCTCTCTCGTGTCATACTCTTACACAATGTTGAAGATAAGTGATAGAGTGTAACGTATAATTTTACCTCTAAAAACTGCCTTCATTCCGCCTAGGCACTCTGGCTGAATATTTACACATTTCTCGTTTGAAAATGCAATTAGAACACTCCACATCCCACTCCTATATATCACACACCTTCATTTCCTTTTCGCTCTTGCTTTCTCTCCGAGAGAAACAGTAAACACGATGAAATTTTCTCGATACTTCCTCCTCACTCGAATGTTCTTAGCTTTTTCTTCATTTCCTTCCAAACACTCGCTCCTAGATGTGAGAGAGTGTGTGGCTTTACTTTTAAGCTTTCTCCTACTTTCTCTCTATACCTATACCGACATGTATGTATTTACGTGGAACAAAGTTAACTGAATTAATCCTTCTCCCACATACACAGAGAAAGCTTCTTCAGAGCACATGGCATTTCACTAAAATCTCAAATCTTTAGGCTTCTCTCCCCTAAGCCTTTGTATGATGACTGGCTTTTCCCTTATTTCGAGTTCACAAGAGCTGGTTGCATAAATCCGAACATAAATTACAAAAGTGCCATAACGAAAAACCCAAACCACTTCCATTTACCGTGGCACACTTACGCAGAAAGATAAAAAGTGGGGAGACTCCGGGTGAACCATGTGCATGCATATGCGGTCCATATTGAGTTGTTTCAAGCCTGGAGCGAAGGCTGAGAGTAATTCTTGCAGATTTTGTGGGGCACACAAACTGTACTTCAAACTCGAAAATATGTTTCTCGCACAGAAGAGACACACACTCGCACCGCAGTATGAACGGATTCTTGTGAAAGGCTTCCTTCTTCAGTGAGAGAAAAGGAAATGAGAGAACTAGTAACTCCACTTTTGGTACAAATTAACACAAAATTTCTTGGAATGTAACCTAACACCGCAAGTTAGAATGCCTCTCATCTTAACATGCCCTTCCATTGTCAACGAAGGGTAGGTTTTGCTATCCAATGTCTCTCTTTAAATTACTGTCAATCTTGATGTGCTTCTACTTTAAGATATAGCGCCCTATCTGTGTGAACATCGTGATTCAGTTGAACTTTGCCCTTGAGCACAATCTCTAGTTAATCTGCTAAATCGGAGACAAACGATAACGCAGCCTGCCAGTAAAATGGCACAAAACCAGTTCTACTCTCAATTAAATTTTAAAATGTACGTCTAAATATTATAGTCAATTTTACATCGAAATGAATGCAACAGCAACAAGCTACTAAGATAAAAATGCTTACCTGAGTGAAGACCACGTTGAACCCATCAGTCACACTGATGTTCAGCCTGAACTCCTTCGCCACAGAAACGGGTCTCGCCAAGATGAGCTTCTCGGACTCAGGCCACATATTAAAATGAAGTTCAGGATCACCGGAAACAATCTCGTACCATAAATCATCTCCATCCGGATCCTCAGCGTCAATTGTTTCCACAGTGTATCCAGCACGCTCTTTGGTGGTGAGTGAAACCTGGTGTCTGGATGGCAGCAAAATCTTTGGCTTTTCCGACGGTCCCCTGTTCACACTCTTGACACGGAGCACGAGTTCCGATTCCGCAACCAACGGGGTTGGCAGACCTCCGTCACTGGCTTCAATCAAAAACTTGAGCACAGTGTCCGCCTTGATGGAGCTCGCTGTGGTGAAGATTTCACCGGTCACAGGATGAATAGAGAATGACTCATCGGCAGCCGTAATTTCCGGATTAGCCCTGTACTTCAGCCGGTAGCGAATGGTCCCATTTTCCCCAGCATCTCCGTCGTGAGCGACCACCCTGTAAATCTTCTTCCAACTTCCTCCTTCCGCCATATTGGTGAGCTCGTCGGGTCCAGTGCCTTCCATTTCGAGGACGGCCCAATCACTCCATTTCGAAAGCTCTTCGTCCTCGTCCTCCTCCTCGTCTTCGGAGGACTCTTCTAACGAATTGTCGTTTTCGTCACCAGCCTGCGGCTCATCCCTCTGAAGGTCGCTGTTCAGTTCGGGAATGAAGCGAATTCCTCTCGTGTGCAAAAATTTTGGTCGTTGGTCGTTTTCGTCGAGAAGGTGGACAACCACTTGACTAGTCGAATTGAGTGGAGGCACTCCAGAGTCAGTCACTACCACATCAAAAATATGAACACTTTGTTTTTCCCTGTCCAGAGGGAACTCGGTAGTAAAGATTTCCCCGCTTTCAGGATGAATCTCAAAGTACGGGGTAGAAGTCTTGAGGGAGAAATGAATGCCCCCAGTTCCCGGATCACAATCGAACGCTTCCAAGTGAGCAAGGATGGTAGATGCTGGGATATTCTCTGAGATTTCGAGCATATAGCTTGGCAGTGTTGTTAGTGGGTGACACTCATTCACATCGAGCACCTTCACAAAGCAGTCGAGCCGAGCAAACACCTTTCCGCTGGAAACGCCTTTTGCGACCACGGTGAGCCAGTGGGAGGGATGTATTTCGTGATCTAAGTTGTGAGCCGTGCGGATTACTCCTTGACTGTCAACCGTGAAGAAGGAACGGGACTCACCCTCCAAGAAAAGAATGAGTCCGCCCGAGATTTGCGAAGGGGCATCTGCAGGAATAAGGTTGACGGTGGTCACCACACTTCCTATGCTCGCTGACTCCGATATGTTCGCTTCAGCCACAAAGTCTGAGAAGGAGATCGTTGGCTCTTGTTCCACCACATCGTATACCTGAAAAATCCAGAAAAACATAGTTTTTACCCAATTGTTAGCATTTGTAGTACTTCTCCAAAATCAAATCCCAATTTTTCCAGCTATCATTGCAATTTGAACGGTGAAAGTGAAAAGCCACATGACTTTAACGCATTAATTAACCGCCTAAACGTCACCCGGCATCCTTCATACATTTGCTCTCGTCTAAATTGTTTACAATGTCTGCCCGAATGAAAAAGCGTCGAAAAAATCAATGTTGGTTTAAGCAAGCAAATGTGAACTTCAAATTAAAAAGGATCATATTTGTAGAGAAAAGACTCTCTTTCAAACTCCAAAGAAAAAAGGGAGAAAGGCAGCACGTTGCATTTCCCATATCATATCCTGCTCTTGTTTCTTCTCCCACAATCCCCCGACTTTTTCATCGTTTTGATGTAGCATTTGTCCTCCCAGACTTTCCGGGATTCTTTCATTGAAAAAAGAGAAAGTGGTGCTGTCGGCATTCCACAAAGGAAACGTAGTACACCATCTTTTCGTGCAATATAAAAACGTTGAATACAAAAGTTTCACAACGTATATACGAACTGTCGGTGAAAGTCAAAAGTGAGCCTAGAATATTATGAGTTCCATACGAGCAGCAGAGGAACAAGAGATTGGCACCCCAGTAAAAATGCGCCGAGGAGACCATGCCTTAAAAAGATACTCTCGGTTGAGAATTACACACTGCTGCGGGTTCTCCTTTGATTACTTCATACGCGAGTGTTAGAAACACTTTCTTTCACGCTCTCTCCCAGCAGAAACGCATAGATACTACGAAAGACAAAAAAAAATCATTCGATATGACTTTCCTATCTTGAAGCCAAAGTCTTAAAAGTTGCGAGAGCTTTTGTTTAGACAAACTTTCACCGACACAACGCTTTTCTACATCTTTCTTTTTTCAGCTTTTTTCTTCATCCTAAAAAACTGGTATACACTGTTCCTCTTTCTGGAAAGTGTATACACTCAACTTCATCCTCAATATTCGTCCCTCTAAAATATCCCGCTCGAATTTCCGGACTACATGTTCCCAACACTTCTACCTTCACTTTCTCCGCTTTGTGCGTTGGCGTTTCAAAATGTTTGGTTAAATGCGCTAAAAGAACGCACGTATCACATTACGAATCCTACCGTTTTGCTTTTTAACGCATATGAGCTACTACAAGAGAAAGTGGAAAAAGCGTGTCTTTTTGTATGCTTCGCGAGGACCTCGATTGTATCAGGATGCTAGTTTGTAGGAGGGCTTCTAAAGCTACATTTAGTCTGAGAAAACACGTTTTTAAGAGAAAAATTCCTTTGTCGTTTTTGTCCCGGTTCCCTGCTGGAACTGCAGACAATAACGGAGAGTCAAAGAAACAGGAGACACCGAAAGGTTTTGGCTAAGAGTCTTGGCTATTTGAAGCAAACGACTATTGTTCCACATTCAATGCTTTTTTAGTCTTCTCTCATGTTACATGTGCTTTCCTCACTTTCTCCGCTAAAATGTTGTATCAAGAGAAACACGAAAGTCTAAAACCAAAGGGAAAGCGAGACAATGACACTCCTATTCAAGCTACACAATGTCACTTTCGTGCTGCACCTCACGAAATTCTGTCTCTCCTCAAGCGGAGAAAGGGAGGACAATTGTCATTTTGTCACAATAAAATGGGAAATGTCATCATCATTACCATCACCATACGCATAAGAGAAAGAAAGCGAAGTGACGACAAGGAGTAGTAAAACTCGGTATTATTAAAGTGGAAGGTGCTTATTGCTTGTTCTCCTTTTTTCCAGTGCCGGCAACAAAATGTCCTTTGTTTTCATTCAGAAATAAGAAAGCAAAAGTGTGTAGAATTGCCTTCCTTTATTTACAATGATGTACACCCCAAAATAATTACAAAAAATTGGTTTACCTCAATCACAAGGAAGGAGTCCGTGAACAGCGACGGTGTTCCCAAGTCTTTTGCTCTGATGGTCAAGTTGTAAATGGAGGTTTGCTCGTAGTCCAACTCCTTCTTGACACGAACCACGCCGGACACCTCGTCAATCCCAAAGTCACGGCTGTCATCGCCCTCGATAAGTGAGTAGCGAACAATGCCGCCCAGGCCCAAGTCTTCATCCTTGGCAATCACCTGAGTGACCACTCCGCCCACAGGCCAGTCTTCCATGATTTTTACCAGTCTTGTCGTTGAGAGTGATAGTCCCACAGGATCTCTGTTGCGACCCTGCTGCTGCTTTTGAGGTAGATTGGACGTCGACGACGTCACCAATGTCGGCTGGCTAAACGACTCAAATCTCGGAGGGCAGTCGTTTTTATCGTCGACTTGGATCGTGACTAGGGCAATCGACGATAGTTTTGGCGTGCCAGCATCTTCTGCGACGACCAACAGCTCGTAAACGTCCTGACGCTCCCTGTCCAGATCTTTGTTCAGTCTTATGATGCCCGTGTTTTCTTCTATAGTGAACTCAGGTAGCTCGTTGAGTAAACGGTAAGAAACGGCAGAGTTGGGAGTGCCTGGCTCATCATCATCGAAGGCATTGACTTGGAGAAGTTGCTCCCCGATAAGCTCGCTCCCCTCCCCGATCTTTATCTTCATCGCCGTCTTCGTGAATACTGGCTTACAGTCGTTATTGTCGAGAACCTGAGGGGTTACCGAGAGCAAAATAGATATTGTGCTTATCAGGATTCCCACTTTATGACAACATTATACACCATCATTCTCCTTTCACTTAATCTCCAAAAAAATCCTTTCAGTTTGCTACTCCAATAAGATTTTCTTTGCAAAAACTCCAAATTTTACAAACTTTAGTCGAGTCAACAACAAACAAACTCGGGATGTGAAACAAGCTATAGTTTTGGCTGAAGGAGGAACGACTCCAGATAAAAGTCGTTTGACAACAAATATTTCACAAAGAGGGTGGTTTGTTGTGGTATCTTAATCAGATAGGACGCCATAATTCTCTCATACTTTTGTATCTCTTTTGAGAGGGGGAAGCGGGTGTAAAATGGAAAGTGTCCGTACCTTGATTGTCAAAAGCTTCGAGCTATGTTTCGCCGGCTTCCCTTGATCCCACACGGTGATATTGAGGACATATTTCGAGATATCTTCCCGATCTAGAGGCACTGCAAGGATGAGATTGGCCTCTTGAGAGAAGCTGCCCGACGTCGTGAGACTTTCATCGTTGAAAATGTCCCAAGCCCCGTGCGCTTCGTCTCCACTCGAAATGACAAATGTCAAGAGGCCATTGTAACCCTTGTCGAGGTCACGCCCGCGAAGCTTCAGGACGACGGAGCCCACTGGAGTGCTCTCATTTACCTAAAAAAATATACAGGAATATTTTAGGCTTTCACAACAGAATCCAACTAAAACATTTATTAAACACAAATTGCAAGCTGCAAGTTATATGATTTGGTTACAATCATCCACAACTCAAAAGATGCATTTCTGTATTCTTTCCTTCATTCACTCTATTCTCCTAGCTTCATATTTCACCACAAAAATTGTTCAAACAACTTTCTCCAGCATTTTTTTTATATTTCTGCTCATTGCACTATTTCAGACAGCGTACAAATTATATACGCGTGTTCCTTATCTACTATCAAGTAATCCATGAAATCCATCCACCCATTCAAAATTTATTACCAAAGCCGCCATCTCACATGTCGGTTCTTTACAGAAAGAAGTATTATTTCCTTCCTTCCTTTTCCTGTTTCCACACTCTTCCTTTTCCAACTTCTACTTTTCTCCAACATCACACCATTCAACCGCCGTACAATTGTATATAAAAAAGTTTTTGCCTGCCTTCATTTTTACATTTTTCATTCACAATGTGCTTAACCGAACAAGGCGTCCATTACATAGCATTAAGAATAGGACCTAAAAAACATAATAATTTTTGTGGTAGTGGCACACGCACAAAAAATGCCTATAAATCGTTACGAGTTGTCCATCATAACTTTCTCCGATTGTAAGGTGCCTTATGCAATTCAAGAAAATTTTATGGGATCCCATTAGCAATACGATGTTAGTCGTACTGTGTCACTTAAAACATTGAGGTTTCCTCTCAAAGACACTTGTTTGCAATAAGCCAAAAACTGGAGACGAAGATACGGGCAAACTTATTCGAGTGGATGAATGTGCTTATGTGAGTTTTTCCGGGTCTGAATCGATTTCGCAGCAGCACATAAAAGTAATTAGTTTTCCTTTTCCTTCAAAGAACTCGGAAGAAAATGTTCTCTTATTCCACATTTCTTGAGAGAGAGCTTTCAAAGAAAGTGAAGCATATAAGTAGCTCACATAGAGGCATATGTACTCACAGTAATTTCAGCTGGCAAGTCCACAAAACTCGGCGTATGCACATTTTCCCGATAACGAGTTGGCACCAACGGAAACCCATTCTCTCCTCCAAACTCGAGCTCATCCTTCTGATTATTTTTCTCGCTGAGAGCGGCCATCCGATCAAATCGCTCTTGAACCCCGGTATCCCGACATTCAAAAATCGACTGGGCAGTGGAGAACAGTTTGATTCCACTCTGGATCGTGTCCGCCTTCGTGAAATTGTTCTTCAGCGAGTCCCACAGCTCAACTTTGATGGTCATCACGTCGGAGAAGTACTCCCCGTCTGTGGCCGTCACATTCAAATTGCGCTTTCCCGAGCGCACATCCCGCAAGTCACACATCACTTTGATTTTCCCCGAATGGGAGTCCATTTGGAAGCAGCCGTCTTCGTTCCCACTGACCATGCGGTAAGACACGACGTCATTCCGGTCAAAATCAATTGCCTCCAACTTCCCAATCTCGGTCTCAAATTTTATATCTCCGGTCAATAACGGCGAAGCACTCGGTCACCGTGAACACTGTCAAAATGAAAGAAAGATAACAACCCAAAGTCAATATCCACAATATCAAATAAACTAACTGCCCTTTTTTCGTTGGGGAAAATGGACAACAACGCTGGAGAAAGCAGGAGAAAAAAACGAACTGCATAAAATTTCATATTGCGCCATCACATCCAAGCTATACATTTACCCAGTTTTATGACAGTAATTTAATAGGGATAATAATATGCATTATTATGGGATATCGTATTGCATACGAATGCAGACAAAATGTATACAACACAACCCATCATTAGTTTTATTTGGCAATGCTGTAATCCTCTTTTTTCTGTATTTTTCCAAAAAAAAAGTCGACCCCGTTTCCTTTGAAGATGGCACGTTTACCGTACTCCTTTATCTCTCAATATCCATTTTTTTCGCAACCAACTACCCCCTTTATATTCACAATAAGTGTGTGCTCTCATGACACAAAAAAAGTAGAGAAAGTGCAGAAAGACATCTTTACACCGCACGTTTATACTCGGAGCGTTGTGTAATCCATGTTATAAATATTTTAACTCGCAATGCATACCAGATAAACAACCAATTTCTTTTTCCAAAGTAGCACTCCCTCACAGAGAAAGCGAGGAGCTGTGGAAAAAAAAGTGGAGTGAAAGTAGGGAAAGAGGAAGCTAAGCCATCATTTTTTGTGTGTCATTCCATTTTTCTGAAGTGGGCGTTATATTTACATAAGAGACTCCTGCTCTCATATGATAAAGCTGGAGAAATGCTCAGTAGTGGTTCCCTTTGTGAGAGGGTCGTCATTCCAAAAAAGAAAGCAAAAGATGGTGATGATGATGCACATTTTTTGTCCTTTTTCACAATAACTCTTTTTTATCCTCCGAGAACACACCGTGTACACACAAAGGGACGTGTGGAATAGTTATAATATTTTAGAGGGGAAAAAACAATAATGCTTTCTCGCGAAGGAATCGCATTTTATTAAGTGAAAACTTGGTCAACACGATGACGCGCGATGAGAAAGTGGAGAGAATGTGTATATTGTCCCAATTGTATTCCTTTTTTTATACTGTCCACAGGGAAAACAGTGTGCTTGGCACCAAACACCCAAAAAACCAAGGACCTCACTAGAGAGACACTGAAAGGAGAGAAAAACGAGGTTGTCACCGAGCGGAAGTGAGTGAAACACGTACGATGACAGTGTGCGAGAGTGTGCAACGTGCGGTGGAGATAGGAGGGCATATTGTGTGACAAGAAAAATGTGGAGCACACTCTCACTCAGGTTTTAAAGATAATTTTACCCTGTTCAGGTCACCACCAACACCACCACCGTGTGTGGTGAAGGAGACACGAAACAGGAAAGAGCGCCCGTAAAAAAATTTAAACAATACACTCCACTTTTTTCCTCTGTAAATATGGAACAAGAGGTGATGGTCCGTGTCCGCCTTCTGTCGTATAGAAAAGAAAAACATATTCCGAAAATTCTCATGCATATTTATACGTGCGCCAATGCCAAACCATGTCCCACTCCTCACCACAACGTATACTCACAACTCATGGAGTTTTTCCTTCAAATATGAGCAAACCGGATGTTCTTACAACGAACAAAAAATGGGAAAGAGAACGACCTACAAAAATAACGTAACAAACGTCGACAGGCTACCGCTATCATCATGAACCTGTTTGCATTCAAGTGCTTTCGAACGAACAAATGGATACGAGAGAAAGTGTAATGGGCTGTGTGTGAGCACGCCTTTCACTCTGCATATCCTGACTTTTCCCAGTGACTTTACGAGGAGTAAAATTTAATAAACCTTGGCTTTCATTTTAGGAGTAGAAAAGTAAAAGATGGGCACACACACCTCTTCTCGCTGGCTGTGTGTGGTGGTGAGTACACAGTCGTCGGAGAAACTTATGTTTTTGGTGTAAACATTATGGAGAAAGGTAAGAGGCTTTTCTCTTTGTGAGCATATATACTTTTCCTCTCAACCCTTGCACACAAAGTTCCGTCTCCCAATTTTCCCTTTTTTTTACCTTCCCACAAGGAATACATCAGGTTGGGGGAAAAGAATACAGTATTTGCATTTTGAATAATATATGCGTGTACAGTCTCGCGAATTTTTTACTACTCATCGTACTTGCAAGACCTATGCACAATGAAAACTTTCACTACAAAAAATGCCCCAAAGTACTTACATCTTTTCAGCTGAAGGAAAATTTGAGTATGTAAAGAAGTGGGAAGTACTAGTGTGCTTTTCGCCGGTGACATATATGTACCAGTGAATTATAGCTGGTGTTGTGAAACGTAAGTTCATTTTTGCCGTAAAACTCTACCCACATATATTGTAATGCTCACGGAATTATCATTTTTACTTTCACCAAAAAGAATAAAAGTTTACATTACAGCATTACACTGGTGGAGAGGGGTTCTCTTTTCATAAAAAATATACTCAACCGCCGCGTACTCCTCCTTTTCACAGTTCCACGGAGTTTGAAGGCTGTTGTATGTATTTTACATGTGGATTTTCACAACCACCACGACATCAGCTCAGAGCCTTCTTTTTACAGATGCAATAATATTGACAAGAGAAGCAGTTCGTGCATACAGTTTTCTTTTCGGGAAAAAAATTTACGCGTGATGCTTGAGCCTTAGTGTGCGAATCAGGTTAGGGCATTGTCCATTCATGATTGAAGTAGATCCAGCGTTGGGAAGTTTATAGCAAAATGGGTGCTTGTCATGACTGAATGAATTGGTCAAAAATTTGTTAAAATTAGATTCAAAATGCAACTTACGCGGACGATTATCGTTAGCATCATTAACCAAAATGTTAAGGGAAGTTTGGCTTTGTCTCCTCGACGGTTGACCCCAATCGGAAGCCCTGATAATGAGTTGGAAGTCTCTCCGATCCACCTCAAAGTCAAATGCTTTCGTCGTCCGGATCTCACCCGAGAAATGGTCAATTGAAAACGGGACCGGTTTCAAATTCGCAATATTGTACGTAACATACCTGAAAAAGAATACAAAAATATAAATCATAAATTGCTGACACCAATCCCTCATCGAGCAAAACACAAGTCACACACAAAGCCACAAAGAAAAAAGGGCAGCACCATGAAACGGCATGATCCACTTTGACAGTTATGGTGGCACAGTGTATTGGCGTTTTTTACTGTGTCTCCAGCGCAATTTTTATCAGACTTTCACTCATTTCATTTCCCTTCTGACGAAAGCATGAAACGGGTTTTTTTCCATCGTGCAATAAAAAAGCGGTGTACATAAGCAAATTACCCTTTTTACTACCATATTTACGTCTAATGTCTCATAAATCCGTGATAAAAAGTGACTCGGAGAGAGAGCACCGCAGTGCACAATTCAGCTGGATAGGGGGAAGAGAGCGAGAAAGAGAAATAAAATTTTCATCTTTTCCCTCTAACCATCAAAAATGTGTCGAAAATATACGTTTTTACGGCAGTCATATCAAGTCCCTCCGTTTTCGGGCATTGCGCAAGAAACCCCGGCACACAACACTGAATGGCATAATCCATAAGGAAATATGGTGTGCTCATTATCGGCACAAATGGCTTTCGTCTCTTGCTGCTAGCACACATTCATAATGGCTAATTCCCAATGAAACAAACTTTCACAACTTTTTCCTCGGCCTTTCTTTCTCTCTCACACTGTCGTTATCGCGGGATACACGATGATGAGGGAATCTGTGCGAGGTTCGCGATACGAGGGAAAAGTTGATGAAAATGCGAAAAGACAAGAAAAGTCAAGAAATGAGTGAAGGAACGAACGGACAACAAAACTGCTCAAAAGAGCTGACTCGCAAGACACTACATCTCTAAGAGATCGGATATATGATCTCATATTAGTCTATTTTCATCCTAAGGGTAAGACCTAAGCATATAGCCTTTGCATAAACTTTCTATACGACTTTCTCTCGTCAACATTTTGAGAAAGCGCTCACTCAGCAGACACGAAATAGTCCAGTTATATTTATGTATATATTCAACGCGGAGAGCACTGAGCATTCATAAGTTTCGTAATAATGTCATATAATACAGCCTTTTCTCCTGGAGCAAGGTCTCCAAAAACACTTTCCTTCATTCATACTTTTCTTCTCTCTATACCCATCCACGTTCCGTATGGATGGTGTGTTTAATAGGGAAATTGCTTTCACAACACGAAACAAAAGGGAAAGGGTGAGAGTATCTGGCTTCTTAGCCAAAGTGTGTGCACAGTTTGAGAAACTTTCACATCTCAGCGTTTTCCCTGCTTCGCATATTGTGGATTTTCCACCACACGACACGAGTTATGAAAAGCTATGTGTGAGAACGAGGAAATATCTCTCAGGTTCGTAGGCTGCGTGTGTGTGTGGCAGTTTATTTAGTTTTTGTCGTTTTGTCCCTGTAATGGGAGGAAAACGAAAAGAAACAATATCGTTAGAGTTAATTACCCATTTTCTCCTTGGTCTCGGTCCCGTGCTGAGATTCTTGCGACTTTCGTCCCGACTGGTTCGTTCTCCGTGAGAGAAACTTGGGTTGGATTGCTGGCTCCCTCAAACTCGGGGTCATTATCATTCCCTACGGAGAGAAGAAAAAGGAAAATAAGCTTTGAGATACATTCAATTATACATTCAATACACGATCCACATAGCATATTCAGAGCATTCATACAACTGTATCTCTCTGATTCTCTTTTGCGCAAAAACAAACGAAACCATTTGGCTCGCAATGTCGTTTTCCTTTCATCAGCTACACACAAAGTCTCTCACTCTTTCAGACGCGTACATGTTCACATCAGCAATAATTGACAATTGCATAAGAATCCTGAAGGCAAAGAGACAAAGCGAAATAATGTTGGACTCTTTACTGGAGGAATAAGCAACAGCTTTCGGAAAGTTGGCATTCACAAGGCTTCTTGACTTGTGTGGGTGGACTAAACGTAGACTTGCTAAACATTTTTCTGCACAATCTGTTTTTCGCTTCTTGTCGTAAGTTACAAAGCGAAATTATTCAAGCTGGTGAAACTTGTGCGTATTATATTGGATCACAAGGGCGAGTGTTACACGCATAGCTTATTTACTGCGAAAAGACTGTAGTCAAAAGTCGAAACCTTTTTCGGTCATTAGTTTGATCCATATTTATTCTCATGGGCGATCATTACAAAAGCGAGGAAATTGGTGGGGCCTTGTCAATCAGAAAAAGTAAACACAAGGAAAACTTATGAGGCTCATTTATTTCGAAAGATAAAGAGAAGCGAGGGGCCATGAAATTAGTTCTCCAGACAAGGAACAAACACACTCAAAGTGTGTACATGTATTCAACTCTGACTTTCAGTAACTTGGCCACTGACTGGCGGTGAGGGTGAAAAAGAATGAATACAGTATTACCACTTGTCACGATTGATGCAAGTGGAAAATTGGAAATTGAGATTTACTACGAAGAACATCATGCTTCACGCTAACAACATCAAGAACTATATGTATATTCTGTGATTGCAGGGCATGTTGGAAGAAAAATACTAGTAATATAATTTGAGTTAAAGGATCGTGAGGGTGTTCGGTTGTGATTTGTTTGAGAAAAAATAAATGTAATCCTTTCACCATTTTAGACTTTCTTTCTCCTCCACTTTCTCAAACACGGTGTATTTGTATTTGAATGTTTTGTAAATAAGTGAGAGCACGGGGGAAAAGAGAGGGCGAGAGGAGAGCAAACAAGATGGTGAAAAAAGCTATAAAGAACTCAAAGTCAAGCTTTCCTCCGTCAAAACGGAACACACACGCACTCCCTCCACGGTTTGCTGTTGCTTCTCGTAAAGCACCAAGTAATCCCTCGTATTTTCTGTGCAAACGACATACAAAAGAGGATTTCACATAGTCGCCGATAAAAAAGTACACTCTTCAGAATACAACTGAAATCTTTCCTTTTCTCGGGTGCTTACTTTAATAAAAAGCAAAATAATAATATATTCGAACTGTAGAGAAGCCGTATTCTTGAGAAGAATGTCAGTGGCAAAGAAAAGAAATTGGGATACGAATACAAAATAAATTCGCTGCTTCGAGGAGAAACGATGGGTGTAGATTTTGCGAGAAAAACTATTTTCTTTACAGACATGGCCAAAGTGTAGCTCTACATTTGTCGTATTCGTTTTCATATTGGAGCATGACAAAATAGGGAAATGCGAGTGTGAGTCTTACCGTCGGTAATCTTGACAATAATTTTCGCCACTGACTGTCGCCTCCTCGACAAGTCGCCANAGTCTTACCGTCGGTAATCTTGACAATAATTTTCGCCACTGACTGTCGCCTCCTCGACAAGTCGCCAATCCGATTAGGCCGACGGTCTCTCGAGTCAATTGTCAGCGTGTACGTTGACTTGGTCTCGGCATCGAGCCATTTCGCAGTGTACAACACGCCAGACGTCTCCTCGAGGAAAAAGTCTTGCCCCTCGTTCCCGCTCGAGATGGTGAGGAGAACTTTGGAGTCGGGTCTTTTCAGGCGGAAGACGACAGAGTGTGGAGGGGCAGTCTCGGAGATTTCCACTTCATAAACGTCCTTCTCGAAGATCGCCCCATTTGCTCCGGCCCAGAGCACGTCAGAGAGACGGACTTGCAGATCCTGAAAAAAGAGGGGAATGTGCCCATGTATTAAATATCTATGTTAGTTTTCTTTCGGAGACCACAGCGCACAGCGTGCTATATTACACTAAACATCATCTCGGTGTTTGGTGCATTAGCTGGTCTCATGTGAAAAAGCATAATGTACATCCGTGCAAGTGAAATAAATCAAAGTATAAACTATGGTATCAAGTCAACCCATCGACAATTTTCTCCCTGAAACGACGATAGCCTGAAGTAAAGAGGCTTCTCACAAAACATATATTTCGGAGCGAACAGGATTTCCACTTGAAAGACACGTGCTCCCTCCCGCCTCCTCCTCCTCCTTATATTCTGCTGATTCTTACAAACCACTTTTTCCGAATCACTTTTAATAGTCTCCCTATCATACTTTACACTCACGATTCACAGTTCGGAGAGTATCCATTTTCACATTACTTTTCCTTCAATTCCAACTTTCCCTTTGTCATGCTATTCACAACTTAACTTTCATTTTAGCTCTGAAAAAATAACATGGGATGCACGCATGCAATGGTGTCATTCAAAACAGAAAAAATGTCATGTTTACTCCCGATAGGATTTCACAATGGATATTATTTTTCCCTTCGTTTACGCTCCAAAAAAGTTTCCTATCAAATTCTGATTTATATTTTATGGGAAACTTTCGAGAGACACACAAAGAAAAAATAGGGGAAAACTTCCTGTCTCGCTCTCGATCTCTTTGGGTTGTTGAAAAAAAGCTCATTTGTTAGTAGGTGCACACTGACCTTCTCCGACGTTTTGACAGGGGTTCCCCTATCCGTCGCTTTGAGCGTCAGGTTGTAATTGTAGAGTTTATCGGGATTCCAGTGAAAGTTGCTCGCAACGATGGGTGACATCTCAATATAAAACTCGTTCTTCGAGCTGGTGGGGCTCACACGAAACACTCCGTTCGGATCCCCCTCTTTGATTTCCAAGTCGACAATCCCGTTCTCGCCCTCGTCGGGATCACGGATGGAAACTATCGCATAGATCACTCCGTACGGGCGTATTTCAACCTGGAAGAGAAACATTTCCATTTATGTTGCCGATACGCACTTTTGGCCATCAGGGACCTGCATAACATAACCTTGGAAAGAGTCGGTGTGTTTACCTGTGGCGGACGATTAATACGGATTTGTGGAGCGTAGCGATTCACAGGACGGATATTAATATTCACAGTAGCGAAGCTGCCCGCATTTGGCGACGGATTCCACCGGTTTTTGGCACGAACCCTGAGTGTCTCCCTATTGTTAGCGTCATCGCGATCGAGATCCTTGCTGGATGATAACCTCAATCCAATGAGTGGTCGGGTGGGAGACAGAACCCCAGTTATTGGATCGATACTCCAATGATCGTTCCATTCTGGCAGACTACGTAAGAAATAGAGAAAATACCGGATTAGTACAAGAACTTAAATGAAGAACGTCTTCGATCGTAGAAATACTATTCATGTAGTCTCCATACAGGATTTAAGGAGTTAATGAATCTCCCATCTGGTCACCATTTTATTGCTTCAGCGATACCATCCCGAGCGTATATGCATTATATACTGGTTCTCATGAATTTCACAGTTTTCCTCGAATTTTCCAAAGCCCCGTAAGTAAGGTGCAACTAAATCCTTTCAAAACGGGCCAACATAAGATGGCGCAGTAAGTAATACGATTTGTGTGCTTGCCTAGGATTTGAATTTATTTTACTTAATCTCCCCGCTT
>JAHZMW010000701.1:0-18729 GCA_027743745.1 Alloscopus bannaensis | reverse complement strand
CAATGGGTTTTGCAGCTCCCAAGTGCTTTTTCTAACTTTCCTGGGCAGCCTTTAAAGTCCTCATGAATTGCGTTGTTCACACAAACTGCTGATACAATGTGAGACTTGTCGTAACATGAACGAATATTATGCTTTTTGCGAGAGAAAAGCAATTGCAAGTTTGCCATTGAACTAAGAAAATTCCTTTTTTATGTCTTGTTCACAGAATCTCGTATGAATTAAGTGTGGGAGTAGCATGATGATAAAGTAAAGTGAGGGAAATCCGCGTTCATGGCCACTGGAGACGAAAAGTGGACAATGAGGACATGTCGTCTTTCAATGTCTTTTAAGTACTCTTTCGTTAAGGACAGTTTGTACATTCGCTAGCCAGAATTTGTAGATTTTTTTGGCGCGGTTTTATCCTGAGATTAAGTTATACTTTAAAAAGTTGGAGCAGTTGAAAAACTTTCGATATTGTTGCATCAAGGGTATTTTAGGATTTAGCTCTCATCACAGTCGTAACTTTCAATTTCCCCCTAATCTTCTGACATGGATTTGCTGAATGATATCTGCCCAATGCGATATACAGAATATTAGTTGTATCAACACTGAATAATAGACAACCGTAATTCTCTCAAGAGTGGCAGCTTGAATGGTTTTTATAAATATGAGTTTCAAACATGGGGGTTTCATTATCACATTTTTCCTGCTTTACAGAAAAGGAAGCCGAAACCGCACTTGGGTAATCCCTCCGGTAGAGTCGCCTTTATCTCCACATGATACGGAGGGTAGGTTTAATAATGTACGGAAAATGGATTACTTTGTAGACCAGTTGATAATCCACCATTTTTCAAGCTCTTCCCGACGTTGCTCATTGTCTTTGTTGTTCTCCAACGAGCACACGCACGCCATGTATGTGAAGTGTACAATATATTATACGCCTTGTAATAACCAGCCACAGGCAGTAAGTGCTGCTGTGTGGCAGCAAAGTAGTGGTGAGTCGATAACTGGCAGCAGAAAGTTAAAAAAAGTTTCCGTCTCAGTTTTTTTATTTGTCGTCTAGTCTCTAGTTTTCGGGAGGAAGACATTAAGTGCATCACATTCCATTTAGGATTAGCTTGTTTTTATTTCCAGCAATTTATCTTTTGTTTTCTTTTATAAGAAAAGTCACCACTTGTACTTTTCGCCACTATCAAATGCAATTGAGGAGAAAGTATAGAAAGCCTGAAAAGTGCATTTTCCCAACTGTGGTTGTCGAGTGCTTGGTAAATATTGTGCGTACTTGAATCCATAGGCACTGTGGCCATATGGAGGATAATGTACAAGATAATGTTCACAACAGCCTAGCAAACGTTTTCGTCTACTGACGTTCTTGGGGAAAACCACAAATGTTCCATAACTGTCTAACAGCTTTCTATAAGGTGTGTGCATAAATTCAAGCGTGTTTCAAATCTCTTAATAAAGAATTCAGTCCATCTTGATTTTTCTTCGTGGATCAACCTGCTCAAGATTTTTTGCTTACCAGCACTCCTCTGGAGTGGGACGTTATTGCTCTGATGGAACGCGTGCAGAATGGCCGACAAATGCGGGAGGAACGAAGAGTATATATAGAATGTCTTTGAAATCAATGAAGTTAAGGAAACAGTAATGTGTCCGTACACACCCATTCTTGGCTAACCCCTTTTACAGGACCAATTTTTTTACGGAGAGAAACCCATGTTCAAATGAAACCGTCGTGGCAAGTAAAGGGAATGAGGAACAAGTAGTAAAACTAACAACAAACATCAGAAGAGCGTATGATGGCTGTGATAACCTCTTGTGTCTGCCGCGTCTTTCCTATACGGCAAAGACGGAGAAAGTTTTTTAGGTATCTACAACGCAGGGGAAATAGCTATTGAACCATTGCAAAGTGCCTATTGTGGTCCACTGGTCAATGATCCAAAAAATTGAACTACCTCAAAACCCATTATGGACGGTTGGCTTCCCTTTGTTTCGTAACCACTTTCCCTGGAACAAGCCTCATTGTTGTATGCCACTAGTATGTGTCTGTTCGCTCTCCCTCCTGAAAAAAGTTCTCACCAAGAGAATATCACCGTATTGCTTATATACACCTCGAAGGGAATTTTCTTTGTAATAATAATGTGTGTGGATGTACGTTCAACGCATAAGAGGCCTGTTTACTTTTTTCGTGTTGTACTTCCAGGTTTACTACGCCTATCCGCTATACGTTCCTCAAAAGAGTCGACCTTGTTTCTTCCATTCATTCCATACAGCCGCGTTTAACGATATAGTTTATTCCCAGTTTTGGAAGGAAAGGAGTAAACAGCGGCATTTCCGTTTGTGGATAAAGGCTTAAAATTTGCACCATTTTTGTACAAAGCAATCTGTTTACAAATGTGCTTCTTGGGTTGTACCCTTTTTCGGTTTCTTGTGGGTAATATTTACTTTTCGTTTATCTTTTCGTTGTCAAAGAGCGTTCGATCACTTAAATGGAATTAACTTACCTACCTATATAAAAGATTGTTTTAAGATGATTTAGTACCTTTATTACCTAAATATATATGCTCTTCTGTTTTTTTGCGCTCACCTGTATCTCAGTATGGAATATTAGTACTTGAGTAAAGTTCTGCAAATTTGCATATACACGCACTTGCATAAAATGTCACAGATGTCGGTTGGATTTATGAGATTTATAATTCTTTCAGAAATATTTCTTGTTATTATTATAGAAACATATAATAACAGTTCGATGTAGCGCTGAAGTAAATGTATTAAATTAGCGATAATTCAATATTTTGAAGAATTACCTTCGTGCCTCGTTTAGTTCGGAGTGGGTTCATGTCTGGAGATAAATGATTTTATAGCGATTGCTGTGAAGAAAGCCAACAATTCAGGTTCTCACTTTGTGAAAATATACAACCAATAGTTTCTTAAGAAATATTTTCTGTCCATTTGCTGTATTTTTGCCAATTGAAATCAACTCGCAGTTTATTGCCTGTATAATCTCCGAACGCTTCGAGGAATGCACACAAGCTTTATGTACTGCTTTCACCCTGGGTGAGTAAACATTCAAACATCAGTGAATACTTGAAGGGGGGTTGTATTTTTGCCAATTGAAATCAACTCGCAGTTTATTTCCTGTATAATCTCCGAACGCTTCGAGGAATGCACACAAGCTTTATGTACTGCTTTCACCCTGGGTGAGTAAACATTCAAACATCAGTGAATACTTGAAGGGGGCTTTTAAATGAAAGTCTTATGTATCTTGTATACGCCGTCTTCCTTCAATAATAATAACACTTTGAAAGCTGAATGAGCTGAAAATTGAAATCCAATGTGAAGGCTCGCACACTCTCCACACATTGCCGCACATTTCGTTTTCAAAGGGTTATTACCTATTTGTCCAGTGGACCGGAGAACCTAATTTTTGTGTAACCAAATAATACCTAGGGCAAACTATTGGCTGTTCGCCTATAAAGAAAAGAAACTACGTGAAGAAGTATGACAAGGTTTTCAACCCGACATTATATAAAAATCCATAAAAAATACAATGGCAGATGGGAACGGTTCAGCGTAGGTCGTAAGCAGGTCACTGCATTTATTTGGGCGGGAGAGAGTACTAATAACGGTGAAACTCATTGTTGTACTCACGGATATAGAACTTATCCTATCGCTACTAAACGGACATCCTTACATTTGTGCTATACGAATCTGTTGCTCATTAAGCATACCATTGGGAGAGAAATAAGGCATTAAGTGTAGTAGCGATGAAGATAGCATCCTCTGTGTAATAAATATTGCGGTTGCAAATGGCTTGGCTGAAACAATAATGGTCATGGCATTTAGGGAGTTATTTCCGAAAGACGACTCATGCTTTTTACATCAAATAGGTCATTTTCATTCAATTTGTTCACCACGCTAATACACTTATATATTTCCTTCTGTAATGTTTGAGGAGCAGGAAAATGGCTCTTTGCGGCTTCATTACGCTTCGGACAACATGAATATGTTATAATATATTGGAAGCACAGAAATCCAGTTTGGGCCCGATATTCTTCCATATCACGATACAAGTTTAGTTTCTGTCTCACAAATTGGCAGAAAGAAATGTGAGGACGATATTACCATGCCAAATCCAGTCGAGTCGAACATTCCTGCTTGCAGCAACAGAAAACGCGAAGGTGCTTACTCTGTGTGCGGTGTGTGTACAAAATGGAAGCATTTTATAGAAAACGAATTCTTGAAACTTCAAATTTTTCTCTCCAACTAAATTATTATGTCAAAATCAGCGTTTCCTTCAACCTGTTTTCTATGTAATCACTCTCTAATCTGCGAATGAAATGTGCGTTTGCTCTGCCTGCAAGCTTCTCTGAAGCGTGTGTTCATTGAAATCATAAAAATCGTTAATCGAATAATCGTTTCCTTTTGAACTCTGTAAAATTTGAAATGTTTATTTTCGGGGGCGCAAATGACTGTTTTTGATGGAATAACGTAATAAGGTAGAAAAGTAATGTTTTATTCTCCCTTTTTCGCACACATACCGTCCCACTATGAACTGCGTAAAACGTATTACATATGTAATGATTGTGTATTCCACCAGTATTTTTTGGAATTTTCTGCCTGACTCTAGCATTAACATGCTACAGAGGATTCCTGCTTTTCGATGGTTCTCACATGTCTGTGCGCTCCTTTTCTTGGTTCTCACTCGAAGTAAGTGTGTTCGTCGGAGTCGAAAGAACAGAGGTTTACTGGAGTCAAGAATAGTCATTTTTTAAAGAGTGCTCAGATTTCTTTATAAATTTATAACTCCCAAACCTACAACAACCTTTTTTCCGCCGGTCGGTTCCAACTTGAGGCGAGAGAAGAAGCTTAGCGCTTCCGAAACGTGCCATATGAGTGTAAATGTAGTGCAAATTTTTTCTTCTCTTTTTCGGCCTCGTGCCATAATGCTTCAAAGTTGATGTGCCGTAAGTTTCCTCTTATTACCACAGTACTCTGCCTACACTAGGCTTTTCCTTCTCATCAAGCTCCTCTCTCACAGAAGAAAAGCTAGTGGTGAGAACGAGGAGGTAGTGAAATGTTCAAGACACTATACTACCCGCTTGCAAACTTTACGTTCGTTCTCTTCCCCCAAATTTTTATGCAATATAGATAAGACTTTACCACGCCACGTACTCACACAATCTAGTCGCTTTTTGAGACGATGGCTAGCAGTATCAGCGAGAAGTTAAGTAAGCCAACATTTTTTTTGTTTAGTGACGAGCAAACCGCTGGCTCGAAGCTGTGTAGCAAATTAAGGGAAATATAGGTCATGCACAACGTGTAAGATCCTGTATGGGCTCTCTAATATATTCGTTTCTACACCCCAACTTTAAACTAAACTGTCGAGAAATGTTAAAGAAAGATAAAGCATTAGGTACTAAGAGCTCTGGAAAAACTAATGCATTATCTTTCTTTCATACTGGAGAAAAAAAAATCTTTCGCCCAAGCAGAAGAAAGAGAAAGGGGAAAACGCATGCATGTACGACTCGGTCATTATCATCATCGTCGTGTATCTCTTTCACTTCCATTTCCTTCAACATTTCTCAAGATTCGTCCAGAGAAAAAGTGAGCTAATGGTGTCATCTTGTAACTACTGTATGCGCAAGTTTTCTACTCTGCGGGAATGTTATTTGAAGAAAAAATAATATTTGACTCCCTTTGAGTATAAATATGTTCAAGAAATGCATATCATTATTATGGATGTGCAGAGACATTTTGTCGTGTGTGAAAATTTCAGTGTCGGTTTTACCTTTTTCTGGTGAATGTTCATGCATCATGTTGCATGATATATAAAGTACTTTCGAGAAAAACTAGTGGAGAGAAAGGGAGCTTGTTTTTGTGTGAGACAGAAATGTACTTTAGTGTTTAAGCCATCTGTAAGGTCGACGTATTCGGAGTTCGAGCCGCGGAAGAAAAATTTTCTTTCTCACATTAAAATATTATGAGTGGCGGAACGAAGCCTGCTTGTGTATTACATTTTGTATATTCATTTTTATGTTCTTAGGTACATACATAGTACATAATGTATACATAGATGGTGATGTGTGGAAACCATATAAATTTTTGCCGACTACATTTTCATGTTTTATGCTTTACTTCAGTGTGCACATGAGAAAAGCTACATAATTCATGTGCTTTCTGGTTTGTGTGTAGCAATTGCTTGGTGCGCAGACAAGTGTGGCTCATCGGAAATGTATAAGTAGTTGTTGTACAAGTGCAAACACGTCATGAAAATTATTCTTGATCCGCAGATAGGAAATTACTTGTGCTCTCACAAGTGATTCAGCCGTTTTCTTATGTTTCCCTGCTCCAGTGTATTTACAGGGGATATAAAATTGTAGCAATTTTTTTTGCTGAATTTTTTTATTAGGACTAGCTCGACAACCACGTCTGCGCAGCACTATATTACAGTATAATAATATCTCTTGGTTGAGAGATGACACGATGACTTTTATCAGTAGATTGCTTGACGTATATGTAAAAGGTGGAGTTACGTCGTTACACAAATAAAGGAATTGTAAACTTTCTTAGAAGATATACATATGTACATGGTGGGTGAGTCGATTAAATTATTTGGAACTAGGAAGAAAGGGTAGCTTTTCCTTATAACACTACAGTGAAATGCGTAGGTAATATGATAAAAAAAGCTCGTTCAAGTTAGCCGAGCTCGTTACGGAGTGCAAAGGTAAAGAAGTACTCGTCGATTTCGATCCCCTTGAATGACGTGTTAGATAGCATATCGGTGCGATTGATCACTGATCCCTGGAAATCCAACTCTTCCGTCACGAAAGAGTGCATTGCATTACCGTAAATTATTTTTCCATAAAAACTCTGCTCTCTGCGAAATTCAATGAAAGTTAGGAAGAAAAAGGTAAGAAAGGGTTATGTTGAACATAAGTCGTTCTTCTCTGTATAAGTATTTAACGACTAATCTTTACACAAACCCAAAAGGAATTCTTAACTTGGCCAGGTACGTATTCGTAGTGTAGTACTGGAATTGGCGTGCGAGCTTGGTGTCAGAGTTGTAGTAGGAGTTGAATTCGATCAAATCCACTTTCCCATTTTTTGAGTGATGACTAAGAGTATGGAAATTGGGGAAAAGTTGTTCTTCGCTTCGAGAGCGCCACTGAAGCAGAAGAGTAAATTATATAGGAATGATCAGAAATTTCTTCTTTACGATATATGAAAATTATAGTAGCTCCGATGTGGTGTGCACGTAAGGATTCTTTTCCACAGCATTGTACAGGCTTATCAGTGGGCTTATGGGAAAAGGGAGCTTTTGACTTTCATATGTCCCATGTGCCTAATGAGAAGCGAAAAAAAGTTCATGAATTTGTAAACGAAATTCCGCTAAAGGTTTAAATAGATATGAAAGGCTTCTTTCTCCTCTTCAGTTGGGAAAAGACGTTGCACTCACTGTGCTGCAGTTAGAAATGTGAGTGTGCGAGATACTTTTGCAGCAGTAATAATAAGTGGGAAAGGAGTAGATTGCCGACTTTCCTTTCCCTATGCTTCTGGTGACATCCGACAGAGAAAACCAATTTCCAGCGGCGAACAGAACTGCTCCAACTGAACAATAATTTAGTGTAACGAAGCCATTCTCCACAAGTTTCATATATCTCACTCACTCCTCTATACTCTTCTGCTCCCCGTGCGTAGTATACAGGGCAAAGGTGGTTGTCTAAATAAGCTTAAATACCGGTGAAGATATCATTTTACATGGAAAAGTTAGTGGAACATACGTACGCCCATATATGAGCATAAAATGCTTGCATGTAATTGGATACCTCTCCACATCCATTATACTCTGCAGTGCTCACTCCTTTTTCGTTGTGCTTCTTGTGAGGATTCAATGGGAATGCGTATCCCCCAAAAATGGCTGTGTGTGCAGCATGTGTTTGCTCATAAAGCTAAAAAAGAGAACCTTTTGCTCTAGGTTCATATAAGCTACGTGTGGGAAATAATTTTCCATTTATTTCAACCAGCTTTATTACACAGGTCAATTTAACAGGAGAGCAAAAGCTAACACCACCTCCAGTGGAGAGCAAGTACTTTTCTCCTATTGTCATATACATTCTCTTACTTTTGCACAAGATTTTCTACTTCCCCCATACATGAGTTATGGAATACAAAATTCACACAGAGCCACTCTGCTCACTGGGAGCGTTACAGGCAACTTCATTTTGAACAAAATGCGGAAACTGCTTGTGCTATAGTTGTGGCTTCTCACTTTCTCTTCAACTTTCTTTTTCACCGGTTTGTGTACACTTATTGAGTGTTCTCCTAGCTGCTGTTAAGTTGAAGATGAAATTTTGATGTACGCCACTCATGACTACACCTACAATACTATGGCACAATAGTGAACGTTTCACTGCCTCTCGTGTGCAGGAGTAAAGTAGTTGCTTGTCAGGCAATTACATGTGTTTAGTAATGTAAGACGGTATTCTGGCCCTCCCTAAACTGAAACTGGAGAGTTGTCATTATTAGCTAAGAGGTATTTCACTTTTTTCGCCAAGTGAAAGTGGTAGGAGAAGTGAGAAGGAAAGCTTTTTCCACACAGAGATACACACAGCTGCATTGCATTCTCTGCTATATCATAAATATGTATGCAGTGTGCTGCAAGGGAACGCTCGAGAAGCTACAGCGTTGTAATCCCAGTCGCGCACATTGTACACCACACACACCGCATTGCACTTTATTCCACTCTCAATAACTCCTTTTAAACAAGAGAGGAGCCAAGAAAGAGCGAAAAATCTGAAGATGGAGAAAGTCCATTCCCTCTTCCTCTCCCTCCTCCGCTGCACACTTGCTGTGTGTGTGCCATGCCACTAAAGTGCCAAATGAGAGTTATGGGCTTCCATAAAAATGTGTTGCATTGAGGAAGGAAAGTCATAAAGATTCAATCTTGGGACATTCTTTGACTGTATATGTGCGCTCTCTGGCAGGAGGAAAACGCTGGATGTGGAGCTCTCTGCTTCGTCGTGTGAAACTGTTGAGCTTTAAATTATACGAATAAAATGCTTCCCACATCCCAGAACCTGGGAGGGAAGAGCGGAGAAAATCCTGCGATTTAAAAATAGAAAATGACACGCGGAGCGGAAGCTCTTTCGAGGATCACGTATGTTTTTAAATGGTTATGACGGAGTATTTTCACTTATGTGCGGGCCCTGCTATACCGTACTACATTATACACACATAGCACACAGCATTCTACGGCTATCAGAACTTGAGAGTTTAGAATTGAAATCTGCTATAAAATTTGAAATGTTAAAAGGTACGCAGCAGAATTTGTTCAACCAAGTTAAGTGTGGATGTGAATGTCCATGATGGAAGATCGGGCTTTCTGAAAGCAGCTCTCGGCTGTGATGAATTTGGCGCATACACATTCTATTACGTCGTACATCAAGTGAATTTGCAATAAAAGGTTTTAGACTGCACAGAAATTATGGAATATGCAGACCATATATTAACTCGATAAAACCCATTTCGAGCTGCATCCTGCATCCATCTACAGAAAAATGTACTCAACTCACCCAAATGGACACTTAACTGGGTTGGTCGTACTTCGGGAAACCCGTGACCAATTTAATAGCCTTGATACAGAGGTTTTGTCCTCAGCTGAAAGGACTCGGGTTTTTTATGCGTTCCAAGCTTCTGCATCAACACAAACTCAATGCGAAGGTGCATACAGAGAAACGTTACGCCCCAGTTCTTTCTGGGGTAGCGAAACCCTTAGTCAAGAGAGAAAAAAATATACATTTCTCTAGACATTCACTGGCCAACGTGAATGGTAAAGTCACGATCGTTTCGGCTAAGGTCACGAAATTCACTTTGCAATTTGAGAATCTCTATCTCTCCTCAGTTCCCTTTACATTCTCTCACAACTGTCACGAACCATCACCAACTATACCCTTTCTATTATCTTTTTTAAATCTGGAGAAGAATTCTCTCAAGTTTATTCCTCAGCTCTAGGCGCACGCAATGAATCCCATGTCAAATATCATAACATTGTTGTGCATATATGTAGCGTGCAGTATGAAACTACCTGAGCCACCAAATGCCATTTATAAATTCACACTTGAACAACAACCTGCCTGCACACAATCATCTCCATCAAGCATGCGATGTGGTATTGGTAGTCAAATAACTGGGGAGGACAAAGCATATGAGTAAATGATATGCCGTAGTGGTTTATGAGGAAGACGTGACGAGACACGGATAGCGAAAAACAGTGTGGAGAAAGTGACAGAGTAGACGGAAGACCGTGGTGTGTGTGCTCACAGCCCTGGAAAAACATCAACAAATGCAAAGAAAAGGCTTTCACAAGCATCAAGTCACTTTCTCTGGCATGAAATTTATCACCAATGAATAAACCCTAATGGAATCCATGCTCCTTTTGACTCGCCTCTTTTGCAGGATGGAGAAAGCACAAAAAATACGCTCTCTCACACTTTCCAACATACAGATGTGCAGTGTGTGTTTACCTATACGTACGACGGAAGCAAATATGCTGACGTCTCTTCTCTTGTGGTATCTTCACTGTCCGCTCTCCAAGGAATGTCTTCCATCACATATCCATGTGAGGAGAGACCCAATGTTTTAGGCTCTTCACTTATTTTCCCACTGCATACTAGTGGCCGGTGCGGAGAAAGCCTCTGTTTTACACCCTGAAACGCCAGCGTGTACTACTAGTTGGTGTGATGTGTGTTATGCATCAAACCATAAAATGCTAGTGAAGTGGAAGTCACATGTCTCCATTCATTCAACCCGGAGCGCAACGAAATTCATTCCCTTCCTCTCTCGTCGTGGTCGTGGTCGTCGTCGCAGATATCTGTGAATTTTTTTTATTTTGCTGTAGTGTTTAGAGGAATTTTCGAGGGAGGACACTTGTACACTGTCGTGGCTCCTGGTGTTGTGTGTATTCTTTTAAAAGCATTTCCTTCCCATACATTTTTTACTAAGAGAAAGAGAGTAATGCTGTGCAATAACGGAAAAGAAATGTGTCTCGCTCCCCCTCTCCTCTTTGGCATCGTGTGTGTGTGCGTGAACAAATCACTACGCTGTTACCTAATATATTACTGCCTCACCGTAATAATATATTTTTTTCCTACACCAAAGAAAAAGGGGTTTGATGTTTTATAACTTTTATGTATTTCTAAAAGCTGGATGTACACATCCTCTATCTTTCTCTCTGTTTACATCGTGTACATGCATTACAAATTTGAAATGAGCTGTATCTCCATATTCATATGACAGGGAGGTCGTATAGTTGCGTAAAACTTGTTTCTTGGATAGTCACACACACACATCGCATGCAAAGGAGATGCCGCTGTGTTTGTGTCAAGTGACATATTACAGTTGTTGGTAACCTCTGCCGTGGAGCACACGCCTGGTTTGTACATTCTGGGTGCTGGTGGGATGCGGAGGCGACAACGAAGCTGTTTAGACTAGTGGCAATTTTTCAACGCATAATGCTCTTCCACCATTTCACCTCTCCTCTCCTTCCCACCTTCATCCCAGCAGTGAAGAAACGAGCCGCGTTCCGTGTACAACATGTCCTCTTCGTCAAGAGAAGAAAGGGCTTTCTCCGGTTGAATTATGCATGTCTGAGAAACTGTTGGAAGGGAGCTCCGAGTTACGCCTATATACTTGGTGTGAGGCATGTCATTATGAGAGGTGTGTGTGTGTTGTGAGTTGTGCATTTAAACAGGGTTGTAAGAAGGTTTTTTGCCACTGTGTTGGTTTCCCCATCGTTTTTTTTCTGTTTTTTTTATCTTCTTTGGTGTGTGTAATTCAGTATTGTGGATGTGTGCACATTTATCCTCTAAGCATTCACCCGCATCATACCCAATTTGTGATAGTTATTTGTTATGCATGCTTCGCTACGACGAGCTATATTTTATCAGATGATGCAACTTTCTTTTCCCCTGAATTGCATTCATGTCCCGTTCCAAAATGCATGCGTACTCTCGAAGGACATGGACAGCGTATATATGACTGTGAGCTTAATGTGCACATCTTTCGTATTCATGTTATCTTCGTATGCAATCATAAGTTGCTTTTATCTCTGTAAATAGGTTTTTCGCCATTTCTAGTTTATTTGAGATAACAAGAGGGAACACCAGCGGATTTTTGAGTCTTTCCCGTTGCACACGTACACATGTTGTGTGGAGTGTGCCACACACAGTAATTTCCGTAAATAGTTCTTTTACAAAACACATGAATTATCCATGACGGTCTACTCCTTTTTCGCACATTGAAAACATGCGCCAAGGCAATGATTTTTTGGAGATAATGCTGCTCTCTTTCCTTATACACGCTCTTCTGGCATTTCTGCATGTAATGTGCAGCAGTTTGCTAAATGCCTCTCTTAAGGCACGCGGCACACCATATATGGGAGAGAATATAGAGTCAAGTCATCTTGGGTACTCGTATTTTATGCATAGCTTGCCAGGAGAGATGAATAGGGTTGGAGGTAAAAAAAAAAATAGAGGACATTTTCTTTGTCGATACGGGCTCTTAGTTATTCCGAATGCAAACGCTTTCTCTCTCCTCTGTGCCTCTAAAGCCCGTTCTCATGCCGCCGTATGTACTGTGTACGGTGTGATTGTGTATGCAAAACAGGACGCTTTCTGCGTATTCCCCTTGCCTTGTCTTTCTAGGCTGAAGCTTCTTTCTCTCTTCAGAAGGTCTCCAGGGATCTGGTGGTAAGCCAGTTCAGGACAAAGCAAGCAAACTATGTTTTCCCTTTGATGCAAGGTATCTACAAACGGGCGAAGCGCTCTGTCTGTTAGACAGGACCGTGAAGAGTATACATAATATCCTTGTTTCCCTACTTCTCGACGGTATAAATGGAGAAGTAATACTTTTCAGCAATGAAGGGATATGACACACGACTGGATGAATAAAATCCGCTTTCTTCCTCGTCTCCCGTATGAATCAGTCTGGTGCGAGAGGCTCTCTTATATACCATTTAATAAGAGGGCTTACGACTTATTATTGGGATAGATAGACGGAAGAGACTGTTTTTCAGAAAAAAAAAATGCAAAATTCTATGCCCTATATAAATTCGGACGGCACTTCCGTCCTAGCATTTTTTTGTCCTGTGAAAGGAAACATCCTTTGTATTTGGCACTAGGATCATTCCCGTTTCCGGCTCAATGGCAATGGGACAGACAGGAAAGGACAAAATGATTAGTTGTAATAGGACCCAGTTTTATGGGCAATGCACAAAATACAACTCGGAGGCACACAACCAACAAACAGAGAATACGTAATCCATATCAAGAGCTCTCCCGGATCCCGTTTTCAGATGGTATTAATGGAATTCATGGCCTTTTCTGACTAATGAGTGTAGATGTGTAAGTAATGCATAAAAGAGAGCAGCAGTACACATTAGATATAGAGTGTGCACACAATGAAACGAAAGGAAGGAACGACGATAACAGTTTAGTTTCTATATTTATGCCCATACCGCTTTTCAAATGGCTTTTAAAATGAAGACGCGAACGGAACGGTAGACGCTCTCTATTTCTCTCCCTTCCTCTGGTGACAAGAATGGAGAAACGCAGTAGGAATATTGTGACTGTTTTTTTTGTTGGGTCGAGGCGAACTGGAACGGTAATGCACCGGGGTGATACGAATATAAATTCCTTGTCTAGCCCACACTAGTTGCCGCACTGAAGACTGCCACTTTAAGCCTAGAAGCAAAAATGAATTTTTGTTTGCCACATCACATCTCTGTAAAGAGATAACAGTTGGCAGTCTCCGCGCCAAAGCCGGCCAGTAGTACCAACCTAGGAGTAACGAAATGAAATGGTGGTGGAAGTATGATAATAGTTAAGAGCTGACAGACGACATTGAGATGTGTAAATGACTAGACGGATGTCGCTGGCTTGGTATTCACTTGGTGAAGNTATGATAATAGTTGAGAGCTGACAGACGACATTGAGATGTGTAAATGACTAGACGGATGTCGCTGGCTTGGTATTCACTTGGTGAAGATAATGCATTTGGTGAGAAGCTGACAAAAATGGTGCAGTGGTTATGCATATCAGTGCTACATGTATTAGTAGCTACATTTATGATATAATTTTTATTGCTGTTTCAAGTATGTTGATTACAACAAGTCTTCATTGGCAATTTTATGGGTAAGTTTTAGCGGGTGTCGGTCTACTTATTTCCGAGTTTATTATTGCAGACTTAAATTGAAGTTGGAAAATTCTCCACGTAACCAGCAACACGTTAAGCTTATTCAGTTCATTCACAGTGCTCTGACAATCGAAGCATTTATTCATGTCCTGCAAAGAGCTCATTTTGAAATCGAAACAAAACAAAATAGACAATATACTATTTCCCATGTTTCCTTTTCTGAGACAGGAGCAAGCTAAAGGAACAGGGATTTGAGAGACTTAACTCGTGGCTCTGCGTGACGTTCTTCGTCAGACGTTCATTTTCTCTGCCATACATGGTTACTTACTAGTTGACTGCTTGCGCCTGAACATGGTGTTCACTGCTTGTGGCTTTTGTATGGTTGGCTAGTTTTTCATAACTGTTATAAATCAAGTATCGGATGAAGGGTATTTCAGACTGAAGTTAGGAGGTACATACACGTGAAGGCTCGCATTGGTCTTCAATTTTTTATAGGAACTTTTTGCAAAAGAAAAGGGAGAGCCTCTGAAATCGGTATTCCGGTCATTCCCTTCATTGAAGAAATGTGTGTAAGCCGTGTGCTGCCATTCTCCTCTCTCCCGTTGTGGTAAACAAAACGAGCACAACTGCCCCACAATATGAGCTCAGCGTGAGTAAAAATGTTCGCAACTCACGCAGAAAAATAATTCTTGTCTGCTAGAGCGCAACTTGTATTTTCTTTTCAACGGCTAGTCCTTCTGAGCTCTGGCGTACACACATAAACTCCTCCACAATTTCCAGACATTGTTATATATACTTGAAGTTTTTCACCAGGGAAAACCAGAAGTCTGAGAAAACAAGGTTTTTGAAGTTGTGCATAAACGAAACTGGATGTACATATACAAGGTAAAGCATGATCGCCAAGGGCTATATGAACTTCGTCTTGAAGTCACGGAAATTCGGATGTGAAGTAAATAACTTTTGCAGTTAAACCCTTATATATATTCCCTATTTTGTAGCGTGGGTTTAGCGGAACATCATCTACATGTACCTAAATCGAATATCTACTTCGTTTTTCTTCGACCGACTTTCTTTACTTTCTTCTCACTTCACAATTTTGCATTGGCAGCGAACCTATGTTCAACAACAAGCGCCAGCGCGTGCTTTTTGGCTTTGTTGGCTTATGCATGTCTTTGGGCCACGTCCTCGAGGATGGCTTCCTTGAATGCAAAAATCGAACTTTCCATGCAAACTGGAGGCGCTGGGAACATGCGAAATCATTTTATGAATATTACCTTCTGCTACTAATATCGCTGTTTAGTCACATCGATATAGTCACATAAGCAGGTATATATCATGCATGCTTACTCAACCCTTTGATACTTTCACCTTAAAAGGAGTCCAATTGAGTGCTGTACTTGAGAAACAAGGACCATGCAAACGTATAATCATTTCTTTCTTCGCCTTCAGTCCCATCGGTATATGGTTATCGAGGCAGAACAAACACGCTCGTTGATGTGGCGTCGTTAGTCTTGACTAAATGTATAGTTCCCCAAGGAGAAGACGATATTTTTAGGCAAATATAATGGCGAAGGGAACTGTTTGCATCACGTGTTCCATTATTACAGTTACTGCTACTATATTCCTCGTTTTTTATGCGTGTCGCTCTCAGTTTTTGAAAACAGTGATGAATGGGAGAGAGTGAGTTCGAACTTGTTTTCCTTCTTTCAAGGATTGAATGATGGAACAGGGTTAGAAAAACAGTGCAGTTGTTTTTCACAGACGTCATCCCAAAGATAAGAAGCCCATGTGTGGGAATCCTCTTTCTGGAAATATTACCGAGAGGAGAGACTTGTTCGGAAATTGCATTCCAGAGAAGAGGAACAACAAACAAATTCATCTAATGCCTTAGACAAAGTATATGCCTTGCATTTCCTAACCCTGTCCGGTTTTTTTTTTTGCGTTGCTGACTTACTGTTTTATTTTGAGCACCCTCTTAGATAGTGGTCTACTTTTGCCGAATGGAGAAATTCGAGGTTGAAAGTATTGGAAATCCAGTGAGAACGTAAATATATAAAGTAGAAACTGTTTATTTTTCCTTCTAAAGCATCTTTTATGGTCGTCTCCTGTGGAGGTTGTCCTCGTTTGGAGGGCAGGTATCTTGAAGCACGTTTTGCAATCTTATGGAAGTGTCTTCTTTGTCTGTCTGCCCTTGTTCTCTTAAAACTTCAAAAAAACTGCATTTCAGTAGAGTGAGATATCCTCGCCTGTAGATGCAGAAGCGCATTACGAAATTATTCATTAGTAACAGTTACGCAAAAAAGGGTGATGTTGCATTGAAAATTGAATCTGTTGTAGCTGAATATTGGGAACAGCTATAGTTTTTCTTGCGTAACGATTTATTCTTGCATTTCAGTAATCTGAATGTGAAAAAGGAGAAAAAAAATGCAAAGAAAGTATGTTTTTGTGCCAAACAGATTTACGTCTTCAAGACGGACGAACGTGTGCTCACTACTATTTTTTCAGCACAAATGTGTTTACTTTCTATTTATTTTGACAATGTTGTGCCATTGAAGTTACAAATTGTATCTATTCAAACTACATAAGTTAACTAGATGATTCAGGGCCAGTCTACTTTTCCATTCTACTCCTCCTGTTTTCTTCCATACCTGCAGTATGTTTACATACAATGAAAGGGCAGCATACGAAGCCACCGGGAGAAGATCACAAAATTTGTCCAATATGTACGTACACCCCTGCCATATGGAAGGGTTGTACGTATGTCAACTGGAAACTCGAGAAAGTGAATTTATATTGTCAAGGAGTGCATAAATTTAGCGAAAAAATTGTACCCTATCTCCACTACAAAACGGGCGTGAGAGGTGATCAAAGGGACGCTATTTTCTGACCAGAGTCTTCGAGTTGCATTCCAATTTTTTACTTGGCCTCACTAAACCTAGACACACCATCCTGTCACGTTAGTTGGACCTTTGGGCGTTGTATAACTAAAAAGGAGACGGTGACAGGGGGACTGGAGACACCTAACAACCAGCATTTTCTAGCTAGCCACTACGTTAAACCAGAGAAGGAACTCCTCAGTCCCAGTCAATTATGTACAGCTGCACGAGGAGCCGTGCACGTTAGACACACATAAACATAATTCGATACAATGTTGAAAACCCAGAGGTCACACTGGGTGAAAGGAGCCCGCTTTGGAATAAATTGGAAGCTTGAGAGTTACCGTAGTCTAGGGATAGGGGCTGGAGGTTGGATCAAAGGGAATTGAATATTGGTCTCTTGTGTATGTCTAGTGGATACACAAAACATAATTCTTAACGGGAATCCCTTTGGAGAATACTGGAAGTGGAGACGATGCGAAGGAGAATGAATGGGCTTCTGAAAAAATCTTGTTTCTCAATTTTTACGAAATATTTATAGCCCTTTATTTCATCCAATATGCATATACCTATAAACATTATGATTGAAGTAGAAAAAAAGTTTTATCGTGCATTTCTCTAATCCCAACGTCTCCACCAAAGCCCTGGGTAGGCGGTGGCTATACAACCAGGTTATAGAGAAGATTTCAATATTAGTGCAAATCCAAGTTATGAAATAGTATTGTGCAGGCAGTATAGACATCTTCGAAAAATCAATAAAAGTTTATACAACACGAAGGATCCGTGTATTTGTATAGGCAGTAGTGTATGCCTTCATCGCTTTCTCGAAACGGCACATTCCTAAGAGTCTGGATATCTATGATTATTTCAGAGAATTCCTAGTGTTCACTTTCTGTAAAATATTCATACATACTTGAAATCGTTTAGCAGAGGGACAAAGTCAGGTTTGGAATTGCATTCATTTCCAAACGTATTAGGAGATGGTTCACGAAAAAACGTTTGGGTAGGTCTAAGCAGGTAAATAAGTAGCTGAAGTATTTTCATCAGTTTTTATTTACATATTACAGTTTCATTTTGAGTGAGTTTCTATTTATCTCAAAATTGAACAATAGTTCGCATTTACAAAAAAGGCATGTACTAGGGATAATAAATAGGTAATATAGATGGCAGGCGAGATAAAAACTGATCCGGCTGAAGATAAAAAACGAACTTTTAATATGTATGTGCTGCCACACCCTGATTCAAATTCAATTAAAACCACAGGCTTGCTTTTCGCCACACCGATGATTTGAAGATTGTTGTCAAAATATATCTTTTGGTATGAACCAAGTATGTTTAGCTACAATTGGTGTGCACATTTTTATGCAGAAGTATGAGTTATGCATTATGTTCGAGCCAAACGGTTGCGAGCACTCCTAATGTCTTGTCGTTTTATATGTTGTAGATTTGAAATCGCTTTGTACGAACCTGGTCAGCATGGTTAAAGGCGATTAACTTATTGGATTTCGGGAATTTAACAATGTGCAAACTCTATTTACACAGTGTCGCACGGGGAATCTATGCGTACTAATATGTAGATTCTTTCACGACTCATTTAAATTTGACTTCATCGTGGTCTTTTCAGCAGTAATGCGACTGTCGACGAAGCATAAGTATGCCACTCTTGAAAGATAAAGATCGA
>JAHZMW010000700.1:0-11712 GCA_027743745.1 Alloscopus bannaensis | reverse complement strand
TGGGGCACATTATGTGTACTATGTACTTCGTGTTTGTAATTTGTAAGTGATTGATGAAGTATTGTCAATTGTTGCGTAAAATTATATAGGTGAGATTTAGGTTAGAATTAATTATTAGTTACCAAAACCAGCTTTAATTTTATTTTAAACGATTACGAATATATACGATTGAGTTATTATTAATTACTTATAAATCGATATTTGTGCACAAAACAGTACTTTGTGATTGCTCGGTTAATAGCTTGTCGTAAAGTTAATTTGATAATTTCTTGAAAGAAAAATATATTTTTATGGTCGCCAATTTATTATTTACTTGCTTCGCACTAGTTTTTCGACTACTATGTATGAAAATGTGATTCATATTTGGGTGATTGTATTTGTGGCGTTGAGAAAAGAAAATGTACTTTGTATTTGAATTTTTAAAGAAAAGAAATGGTCCGCATATTTTTCAATTTAAATCACAAACGCCAGTATGTAATTGATTATAGGTACAAAAGTATATTTTAGAAAACCGAAGGTACTGTGTGACAATTAAATCCATACTTAATTCAATGAAAACAATTATTACCTATTGATTTTTTTCACCCGCGTTTTAAAAACTTGTGGCTTTCATATTTCACGCTAGCCCGTACCTTTGGCTACTTATGTACTAAAACTCTTGCGTCTCGCGAATCCAACTTTAAGTCAAAATCGGCACTTTCTGTCACAGGCGCCGGGGGCAATAATGATGGTTAAAATTAAAGTGTAGAGAAAATCAATTTGTCTCATATGCATTATGCATATAGCATACTAAATATGTACCTACAACGAGGATTCCCTACAGCAAAAATGTCATACAATGAACACTGTAATATTCTACAGCGATACATCAATACGCAAGCTGCGCCCGGTTTGCATATTATCGTTTACAGTTTGCACAGAACTAGAATTGCTGCTATTCTTGCCTCCGCTTAGCTTGAAAATCGTCAACTCCATAACCCGAAAAGATATAAATGTCTTCGATAAGTAATTGAAAGATTATCTGATCATAGAGGAGTGCATCTTTGAAGTGGAAAGGGTATACGTCACGCGTAATGCACGCACGCAGTAGCGTTTTTGTCCTACAATATAATAAAGATTGATTTTTACGAAACGAGTGAAACGTTGTGAACTTTCAGTCCAGTAAAAGTACTGTTAGAGTTACATATTAAGGTACAATCAAGGCAGGAATTAGTCTAATAAACGACTGTACCATTTCAGTTTATTGTTCCCTATACAAATAAATACAAATATATACGTGCTAATATATGTAGATAATTAATTTTCGCACTTGCGGATATATGCATAAATATTTTATATATGTATGTCTAAATACATAATAAATACTCTGAGTCAAATTACGTCAATCAATTTACAGGTGCTGGAAGGAGAAGGGATTACGAGTGATTCGAAGACACAAAACATGCCAATGGCAATATGTATTGCTATTGGGTCAGGTATTTCGTTTTGGATGTTCCATGCTTTTGAACCTGAAAAATCTTTCAGGTTTAGTAAGATATAATATCACACTTTCTCTATACTGTGCTTCATATACAGTATCTACAGCTCTTGGTTTCGGTGTTGTAGTGGCAAATGGATTTTGAGTACAATGCCTTCTGTGTATGCCGTGCCGGAAGTATGTGTGCAAACAATCATTAAAAAGTATGAATTGTTATTTTTACAACACTTCCATCAGTCCCAGGTCCTTCTCTTGTATAACCCTCCCACATTTCTTCTCATATCCGATATTATTACCTCAACTTGGTCAAAACAAAGACTTCATGGCATGTTATCGACAGACTAGAATGAAATGCGAATAATATGCTCTTTCTTTTATCGCGGTGAAATATTTTAGAAACGAAGAGATAACTAATTCACAGGCATGCAGAAAACCATCTTTTGTGAAAGCACTTCCAAGAAATTTCTGAGTGAATCATGTAAATGCTTTTCCTTGGCGAATTCCCTTGTTCTCAGCCGTTTCTCTGTGTGATGATATAACTGTTGTCGAGCAGGAAGACCGATGATATGCTTTCTCCGGTAGCGAAAGCGAAACACATATTTTATGTTCCGTGTGTGTGGAGAAAGAAAGCAATGGTGCTTACCTCAAAGCGCAACTTAAGTCATTTCTCTTCAGTCGCTGACTGCCTTTCGCTGTCGGTGGATGGGAATGAGAAACGTTTAGCCAGACAAATTCTTCCTCAAACTCTCAACGTCTATCAGAACAGAAGCAAGCAGGCAGAAAAAAATCAAGCATTAAACGGTTGTTGTTCGTATCCACTCTGCTGGAGAAAGTGAACGTGGGAACATTGGAATTTTTGTTTTGTGGTTAAATTTATAAAATATTCAGGCACCTTTGTGACCTGTTGTGGTAACTGTTTTAGTTAAAATATCATCGTTGATTGATAGATCTGTAAACGTGTGTACACATTTTTTGAACATTTACATTTTATCGGAGAAAGCTCGTCTTGTGCACTGTGGTTTTATTTATGTACTTTGCCTATCGACGTACAGTAAATTAGTGTTTGCTTGAGAATGTGGGAATCGTTCTCGCAAAATAAACATTTCAGTTTTCTCCATTAATTGTTCACCGTATCTGTACAAGATGAATGAAGCAGAGGTAAGATTTCCGGTTCTTCATGTTTTTCATATACTCACTCATTTTGCCTGCAAAATTATGGTGTTCATTAGTTATAGTTAGATTGACAACTGGGCATGTCAAAACTGTCAGCATAGGTAAACCCGGATTATTTGCTAAGATTATGGATATTATTGTTATTCCTGCCGAAAAGACATTTACTGGAGCTCGTTTCATCATAAAGCAGTGCCAGAAGCCATGATTTTCGTACAATTTCACAACGCCCCACGAACATGTTGCTGGTAGCACAAATAGTATCGCCATTCTTTCTGTAGGAGATAAATACACAAAGCTTTCTCCACTTTCCCCGGAACATCTTGCAACATTGACGAAGGGGCACAAACGGTTTTTCATGCGTATTCCTCCTTGTAAGGTGAAGTGTTTCAATCCAATGATCCCGTAAACTATATGCATAAACCATGTCTCTCAAAGTCCACGCTGAGGACTGATGCTCAAGTCATTGAATTTTTGCAAGTGTTACAATGTAAGTAAATGTTGGCTTCCTTTTCGAAGGGCTGTCAGTAACAGAAGTACACTGGTCACTTGGTCCTAAACGAGCGTTTCAGCTCATCTGAAAACAACTTTCATGATATATTGTAGGAATCTTCAGTCATGACAAGTCATGTGTAAACGGTATTGCTGGTGTGCAGTGGTTGGCTTGTGATCATACAACTCTTTTTTAACCTGTACGTACAAAATATGTTATGTGACAATGATGATGACGTACGGACTTTTGCAGGGCTGGTACGTTGTGTTGCGTGTTTATGATACATGTATAACCACCTGCTTAGTATGTCTAAAGCCATTTATTTTAGATGCGTCACAAGACATTGTCACGTCTGACATTTTTGCGCATTTACCCAACTGATCCAAACAAAGCCTTCATAAGTCTGTGTAGTATATGTCAAACGAAAGACGCCTATAAGGTAACTAAGATGTCACATGTACCCAAATGATGTAGAGGGTGGCACTGTTTTTATTACATTGCGGTAGAAAATTTGTGAATTGGACTTGATTAAAGAGGTGGGTCAAGTTTGAAGAGAATCACTAAAAATAGATATATTTTCCAGTACAGCAAGGGGACAAGTACAGCCGATACGTTAAAAAATACCGAGTGTTGTGATTTATGATTGGAGGTTTTTGGATTTCCAAGAAAATATTGCCAAGTCTTGCAAATCAGAAGCTCGACAAATTCCATTGCATTCTTATTCTTATTTCGTATACATACTTATGCATAAGAAAATTTCTGTAATGAAGATATAGTCAAAAGATGACGAATCAGTTGCTAATCGGTACTGAATATTACTAATCATGAGATATTTTCGTACATGTACAAAATTTAACAGCCACTGCTGCAAATCAGTACATTTTATGTAATTAGGAAAAAGTCGCAATATAAGATAATGATACTTTCGTATATTATTCTATACCTAGTCAGCATCACGTGGCGAATCTTCATTGTTAGAGATAGATTAGGTTTTCAGTTCTATGTCAAGCAAGTTTCCAGTGTAGTTTTGTAAAAATAGAATATTTAAATAAATACTAAAAATATCCAAGGTCTGTCTTTTGTAAGAAAACTAAAAAAAGCAAGCAACCTACAACGCAAAGCGATTTACCGTGATTCGCGAGAGAAAACAAAAGAAAATGTGTCCTTGTGTCGAAATTTCTTTCGAGAATGTGACGCCTTACTAACATGGAATTCCGGTTCTTTGCTCAGGGATTTTCCTCAAGCAAAAGACTACTACTATCAAGAAGGAATTTAGGGATTATGAATGAATCACTTTTCGCTTCTTCTTTATTTACTACTAGCGCTACACTGGTCTTCTCTCGCACTGGCAAAGAAGATACTCTTCGGTTCGTTTTAGCTGGAATCCCTCTCTTTCGTTTCTCACAGCTCGAATTTGTGGAGATCAAAATAATGACACATTTATAACGTGAACACGCTGTAGTTGAAAAGAAACATGACGCATAATGTCGATATATTCATTGAATTAGATTGTTGTAATCAAGTACCACTTTAGTTTGGATGAAAGCATCACATAAAAATGGGGAAAGATATACATTCATTTCCGCCCACCATTTACTCACAATTGCAATCTGAATAGAGAGAATATGGACAAAAATCGCTCATTCACTCTTTGTCTATTTTCAGTAAAAATCCACTTAAAGATTTACATGGAGCAACACTTGGAAACCTTAGAATAAGAACTTGTGTACTCTTAGTTGGAAACTGATCTGGTAGATTATTTTTTTAAAACTAGTAGTAAGTACAGCAACTTTGAAGGTATTGAGTTTGCAGATTTCTACACTTTCTGACTAAATGTTCCCACCCTCCTATTGAAGAAGGCCAATAAATCCATTCACCGTTTTTTCTCTTTCTGAGTGTAGAAGAGTTTATGAATAAAATTTACCTCGCATTAAATGTGAACAAAAAGAGTATTATGCTCTATTGAACATGGCCAATAAATCCATTCACCGTTTTTTCTCTTTCTGAGTGTAGAAGAGTTTATGAATAAAATTTACCTCGCATTAAATGTGAACAAAAAGAGTATTATGCTTTTATTCATTTGTTCACTCGTTTCTGAATTCTAAAGAAGGAATCTGAAAACTTCCTTCAACGTGCATTGCAAAACAACTTCCTCGGAAGCGGTAGGGGGCACATCAAACTTTCCTTCCGTCTCTCCTGTACTCTCTTGTACAGTCACACATACAACTTATTTCATTAAACTAACAACGAATAGAGAAGTACAGCATCAAGCTCCAGGAAAGGTGCAGCATCTTTTGTGAACAGGAGTTAATTTTTAAATGGTGAAATTACTTTAATTTGATGTAACACAGCAAACCGGACGTAAAAGTACCTCCAGTGAAGTACAAATGTGACCAGGTATCTTTCAAACCATTCTGACTGCCTGTATAATTCTGACTCTTTGTCCAATTCCACGCATCATATTCAGTCCTTTGTATAACTGTTTTAAAAACAAAGCATCTCGTATGATGCATTCTAGCACTTGCATGGTCTTTGTTGTTTTTAAACTTTGCGTAAGCATGTACTAAAATACTTCATGGTCAAAGATGACATACGACAGCAGAATTTTCAAGAAGCATTCAACCTTCAACATTGTGATAACAAACGTATGCAAATACGCAGAGCATGCTCATGTGCTCTATTGAATTTATCACATTTAAATAAACCCCGTTGGGGGTGATGCCTTTTCAATTTTCAAAACTGAACTTTCCAAATTGCAAGTATCTCCTGGGATGTCCAGCTTCACAGAATACAGATCGACACTGGATAGAGTTATACATTACAAAGCGACTCGCTGTACGGATCATGTTTCTCTACTCAACTATGATGAAAGTTCACGTGGGTTCGCGTTTAAGTAGTCCTTTTGTGATTTTGTTGCTTCTATGGGTTCACTTTCTGAATTGCTCATATGTACAGGTCCATAAAGCTACTCCTTCGGTTAAACAAAGGCCAACATAAACATTTGAAACTATATTAAGTTTTATATTGCGAATAGATACAGAAACAAATGCCTTTGAGACAAGGATATGTATTTACAAAAAATATATACTGAAATACATATATCCGTATGTGTAAATATATTATAGAAACCTGCTTTCACACACTCGAGTGGATTGTGCAGACAGAAATTTAATTATTACCCAGTATTAAAATTCACGGCAAGACTTTCATCTCAAGGTTCCATTTCATATCATGTAACCGTTGTTTGCGCATCAGCTTTATGTGCGCCTCAATTGCTGTAGCTAAATACAGATGTGGTATCTCTATGCATAAAAGATAGATATAAAAATATGATTTTTTTATGTGTACCAACAAGTCTTTTAAAAAATCGTTTTTATTAATTTTACCTTAACTATTTACTATACTAGCAACAATATAATTATAACTCTCGTATAATTGGTACATTCGGTTGACCGAATTCGGTCGGAAAACTAAATCTTGTTGAGGATATGTGTGTATACTTAATTTTCTCTGATTCATGTTAGAAAATATTACTTCTTGCTCATAGACGTAAGTAATGAAAGTCTAGGTGGTTTCACTTACTGACCTACAACTTTATAATTACAGACTTTTCTTCCTCATGCAGTTTTCTAGGTAGCGCTCTCCAAACTCCACTATATTTACACAAGCATACATGAAAGTCAGTTTTACTGAAGTAACGATCAACTTGGAAGTTTATGATTTATGCTCTTCTTTGTGACATAACTGTTGGAATAATACCGAATTCGGTCGGAAAACTAAATCTTGTTGAGGATATGTGTGTATACTTAATTTTCTCTGATTCATGTTAGAAAATATTACTTCTTGCTCATAGACGTAAGTAATGAAAGTCTAGCTGGTTTCACTTACTGACCTACAACTTTATGATTACAGACTTTCCTTCCTCATGCAGTTTTCTAGGTAGCGCTCTCCAAACTCCACTATATTTAACTACACAAGCATACATGAAAGTCAGTTTTACTGAAGTAACGATCAACTTGGAAGTTTATGATTTATGCTCTTCTTTGTGACATAACTGTAGAAATAAAATGTTTGTAATAACAGCAATTCACTCCTGTCTCTACATTTTCATGTACGGAAGACCGACTCGTTTTTCCATTTTCGAGACAGTGAGCGATGATTAAAATTATACGAATTACCAGTGGAGTGAGAGAGGTGCACTGGATACGTTCACTTTTATTAGTGGTCGGTTATCTCTTGAAAACATATTTCAAGTTTCGAACATTGTGAAATGCAGTCAAATTTTCGGTTGATGCCTAGCTTTGGCTTGGAAGGTTACACAACTGGAAGTCACAGTAAATGCTTCTCTTCCAGGAACATTACCTCGGGTGAAGGGTAATCACTCCGCTGGCATTGTCAAGAATAAAACATGACATGAAGGGAAATGGAGAGAACAAGCATATAAATAACAAATATGTCAACAATAATATGGCTTAGAGGCTTTTAGGTATTTATCTGATACTTAGCCTGTTTATGTTTAGGCTTTCACATTGCATCAAACAGTATTAATCACACAACCTTGCGTACAATGCCCTCGTTCATTGTGAGAACAAGTGTGAAGCGCTGACAACTTTTCCGATTCGTACAAGATGTTACTTCACCAAGTCCCACTCCTTCGCTTTCCACTTGTGCCGACACTTGTGTTGTTGTCTTTCATTAATTACTCCGTGACAGTGTAATCCCATTCATACACATTACATAGCTCGAGTTCCATTTATTTTAGAATGTGATGAAAACGAGTCCGGCATTGTTCAGGAGCTGGAAGCGGAGGCATTTATTTACGGTTCTTGTGTATCATTATATTTATGCTGTGTGTACTCTGCTGGATGGAAAGATTTATCAAGAAAACTCATCTTGATCAATGAAGCAACTCAAATCTAGTTCCGCTTTAGACACTGTATAACGATCTTCTTCAGTCCGTCGACCCAACTTTCTCCTTCTCCTTGGGTGGTCTCTTGTAATCAATGTTGGAGACTCTTGTGCGAAAAAGAATTGTGTAGAACATACTTGCGATCCTTGAAAAGATGTAGGTAAGTGGTTTATTGTTAGGATGTTGATAGGTAAACTTGTTTTTTTACCTAACGAAAGTCTTACCTACCTATAATATGCAAGTCGCGATACGTTTGATAGAAAAAATGTGTTCCATTTTGCAATGGAGACAGCTCTCAAGTTTCCGAATACGATTTAGACTTTAGAGGTTCCTAGGAGCTTTCGCTTTTTTGCTACTAAAAAAACCCACGCTCTTCTCTGGACAACTTAACGGAAATCTAAATATTGATGTAATGTTTAAAATTCATGATTCGCAAGTCAATGTATTGAAGTTTCTCATCGGCCGTGTTTGAGTACCTATTTGTGTTCTGAGAAAGATACGGTATCTTTCACATCCAGTTCCAGACTTTACAATACAACGTCATTCAATTTTGCGAATTTGGAAAACTTCGGAATTTGTACTTGTCTCAAGTGTCAATCTTTCGTACAACCTTCAGAGGGAAAGGTTAATTTAGCAGGTTATGTGACCCTTTCTCCATGCAAGGTCAGACTACTGTGAAGGTTTTCCAGTGCAGTTTACCAAAACTGAAGCACTTGCACTGAAGGAATTTAGGAAGAGCAAACTGTATCGAAATAACTCTCACACTTCTGGTTCTGGCAGTATCAGTCACAAAAGCAGCCACACATCATTCTTAGCATTGCAAACATAAATCAAAGTAACCACTGCATCGCCTCAAAATTAATTTCCTCAGTTTTACATCATATTGGCATAAATGCACACATATTGGAAGCGTGTGTGTGTGCAAAGAGATCCGATTAATCCCTCTGGCGTAATTCCGGGTATTGAGTTCGCTTCTATCCGTGCAGTGATTTGATTCCCACGTGTGTGTCATTGAAATCTTTGCTTCTCATACCAGAATGACAGGACCTTGAACAACAAAAATATACAAAGTGAAATGTTGCAGTTTCACTGCCGCATCATCAACGCAGGAAGTGGAGCAGACATCCTCATTCTGCATACTTATTCTATTCTATGAAAAAGATTGCCTCCTTAGTTAAACTAAAATAATGAGTTTCATTGTGACTTAATGAGACATTTTAATTGAATCATAAAGATACTAAATGCCGTTGTCATTTTGAATAAATTTAAAGAAATACGTCGACATTTCTATAAACTATATAACAACTATTACATAATTGCATTATTATGATTAGATTTGTAGGTCGAACATACAAAGTGCTTGCCAGTGGGAACGACGCGATAATAGTAATAACAATAATGCGTGTAGACTTTGGGTTTGCACGGTTAAGGATCCATTTCATCCATTAGTTAGTATATGAACATTGAACATTATTATCATATAAAATAGTGCTTCATATATTTTCAACTCTTCACGATATGAAAGTAATTCACTTTCTGAGAAAACGCCGTAATTTTGTTTCCCTCTTCACCCGAGGTAGAAGTGTTATGTGATGAATAGTGAGCGGTGAGCGTCTTTCAGGTTGGCTCCGTTCTCAAATTGGTTCTAATAATCAAATTTTCCTTAGGAAATGTTATGATAGCCACTCTCCTACTCTGCGTTATACAATAAGTCACTTTCAGAGTGTGGTGCACGTTTTATTCAAAACCCACTTGCCACATCCATTACTCACATGTGCTGTTTGGGTTTGATGATAACCTCTACTCCATTTGATCACATCCACTGCTGCGATCACACGTACGTGTACCTATATCTACCGACGAGTTTTCCATGAGTAATGCTCCCGTGTGACGGGACCAGGGGCTGTCAAATGAGAAAGAATGTTGGCTTGGTGTGAATGAGCTGTCTGAAACCTGAAGGATGTAAGTAATGTGATGTGGCACTCATGCTCGCACGGACGATAAAGAGTACATCCCTACAAGTCCGATAGTGCATGAAATGAATGCGTCAAAGAATGGCGAACTTGGTTAGAAAAATGTTAGTCTCATCCGCAAATACACAGCTGCTATATTTTGCATGGGATAACAATGAAAAATTACGTGCTTTTCATCAAATTGTCATTTCAAAAAACCGAGCGGGTGTCTACTTTCAAGCTGAAGCCGCAGGATATGGAACTCACGGTTGAGTAACAAAGAGGTGAAAGTCTTAATACGCTACTGAGTCGCGGATGTGGCATGTGGGTACAACTGTTGTGGTGAAACTTTCACGTAGTAGGTACATTGTATAGGGTTTCTCTGCGGAAGTTCAAGAACGCAAACCCCGCTCCCCAATCTGCTTGCATTACACACACTTGCCTCAATTTCAGCCCAAATCGGAAACGGCATTTCGTTGTACTCACATTTCGTGTAATCATCCGTGGTGTAATTCGAAGTGAAGCAAATACAAACACATTCCCCGGCTTCTGACGACTTTCACCCCAGCGCCAAGTGTGACGTTGTTTGGGGGCTGGGCGATTGCTATGAAATGTATTTCGAAAGGACCTCAAATAGAGGCTGGAAGGCTCAAATCTGGATTTTTCTAGCAATTTTATTAAAGTTTTCACTGGCTCCCCGTCCTTTGATGTTGTAAGCATATCATATCATTCATATCCTGTTTGCAAAGTAAAAGTATCAAATTACTCACATCCTTTTGTGGGTTTCACGTTTCAAGTTTGTTTCAGTCAAGCGCTCCCTGTCTGTAAGTGTGCTATTATAGTCCAGCACAAAAGATCGTATCACATGCTTGTCTCCACGAACTAGTTATTCTCTCAGCTTGAGTCAAAGTCACTCTTTCTATCTTCTTTTTCCCATTTTTGAAAGTGAGTGGGATGAAATATAAAATATTTTTTGTCGTTCCTAGTCCTGTTCCTTCTCTCATCTTGGCGTTTCATTGTCCTCTCCATTGTGTCCTATAGTAGAGTTTCAAAAGGACTTGTGCGTATCTACAGAAAATAAATAATGTGAGCCCACTGACTGTCCCTGCGTCCAAGTGTGTCCGAGTTTTTGGGCTATCTCACTGAGCGGCTTACGATGCGAGAATGTAATATATTCCAAAGAAATTCTGGTATTTATGTACTGCTAGATCCCAGTTGATGAAAAGCAATGAAAGCTCATCTCGGAGGAGATCTCTGTTTGCACATTTACAATGTACAACTTTCACTCTCACGTGTACAAGTTTACAGGAAAGAGGACAATGGTATTGTTTATCTTTCGAGTGAGATAGTAGAAAGCTGAAGTAGGCCCACAAATGTGATTTATTACACGTTGGTCGTATGCACGCTGACGTTCCACATCTGGACACCAGTCCATTATACAGGTTGCAAAATAGGCTAGCTGTCAAAGGAATGAATTACTTTTCTATAAGCGCTGAGCAGACGACGACGCATTCATTTAATGTCTAGCTTTCACTTTCACTATTTCGCTCTCTCTCTCTCTCTCTTTGAATGCATCCCATCATGAATCTTTAATGCTTCGCGGGAAAGGGACTTTCCTTCAATTTGTACAGGCGGAATTACATCCGCTCTCATGAGTTCTCTTGCTTATTATGATTTAGGGAAAAAATCAATCTACCACGTATTCCATTCA
>JAHZMW010000699.1:0-16031 GCA_027743745.1 Alloscopus bannaensis | reverse complement strand
AAATAATTCGTCGCAAACGTTCACCGTTCCGAAATAATTCACGTCCAAAATGTGTGTCGCTTGGGTGGCGAGAGGAACGGTCGGGTTTGTCTTTAAAAAATGGATACATAATTGTGTAGAATTAGGTAAATTACTCTTTTGTCTTCACCTGCTTTACATTTTGTGAATGAGGATGATAAAAAAGTGTGTTAATAATTAATTGATTTACAAAGTACGCAATGCCGGCATTGTTGACGAGTATGTCAAGGCCCCCGTGAGATAGCTTCAGGAACTGAGCAAATCGCTTGACACTGTCCTTTGACTCAATGTCAAGCTGATGGAAACGAGGGTGGACCCCTTCCTGGAAAGGAGAATAATTTATTATCAAATTCCGGCTGCAATTCAAACAATATTGTCATCCTGTCTATCACGACGACGGCGTGCATCCTGAAAGTGCAAAAGAATGGAAGGGGAGGACTATTTCCATTAGCGAGTGACAAATGGCCAATTCATTTCGCATTGTGTGCTTGGCTTCACTTCCTGTGTCTATGAAAAAAATCGATGATGAGTTGTCTGCAGGCTTTCACAGCAGGAGACACTCTCCTGTTTACCTGGTTCAATTGATTTATTGCAGTTTTTCCTCTTTCTTCATTCCGAGCAGTCAAGTACACTGAGACCTCGCTCGTCTTTCAATTTTTGGCAAAGGGCTCTCACGACACAATAGCCGATCCCTTTGTTTCCTCCAGTGACAACGGCGACTCTTCCTCGGCCTCCAGGAGTAGTCATGTTTTAGAATGAGTTTTAATAAAGAATGAAAGGACGGATACATCTTGTGTAAATCTGGGATCTGCACATGTTTGTTATAGAAGCACATACAATACTGTTAGCACACTTTCCCACGCTTACAAGTAGAGAATCGCTGGTTGAGAGTATGAGTAGGTTTGTATTTAGAAAGCAGGCTGTAGACGCGTATGAATGGAAACATGAGAAATGTAAACTCTTGTGTGGTCTGGGGCATCTTTGCAAAACTAGATGCAGTGTAGAGAGCTTTATTACTGGTCCATGATTAAATGCAGCTTTTAAACCCGCAATTAACAATTAAGTGAGCATTTCTCAGAAAACATTACAAATACAATGAAGAGCAAACGTAGTTTTGTTAGCAAAAAAATAAGTTCTTGTAGATACATAACAATCACGATCATCAAAGACCTCGAATTACGTATCATGATGTCAATCTTCTTCTTCAGTGACCAATTCTTTATTTAAATCATTGAACCGATGCTCAACTCTGGAGTAGTGTTGAGTGTACTTCATTACAGGGGGTTCCCAGAGAACAGCCAAGTGCTTCTTTGGTATGACTTCGTCCACTGATTGCAATTGCTGAAATAAGAATTAAGAGTAAAATATTTTGTATCCGCTATTGCTCAGTAATTTGAGTTGGGCTTACGGCTCGTTGAGGTTGCCTTTGCATTTCCAAGGGCCCTTTTGTTGTGGCAAACTGAGGTTTTGGTAAATGTCCAGTGTGAAATTCGTGCATGTCTAAAAGAAGTTAAATTGCTGATCATGTCAATGTCATGTTTGTAAAAATTCATATAAAATAGCCCACCTACCTGGCTTGACAACACCCTTGTCGTCTTCAAAGTTGACTTTTCTTTCAAACCTTGACATCCTGATATCCTGACAAAAATGTCTGAGCACCGATTTAATTAACTGCAAAACACTTGACACTAAATTCTCACAATATTTACACAAATTGCGCTATCTCAAGAACTGACAAACTCCTGCCACCCTGTCGCATGCTCATCTTCAACTAACTTTGAATACGTTGATCTATATTAGTCTAGTTATTGCTAAAAGTTTGCATCACAGAACATCCTGTGAGCATCCTTGTATAGCCATGTATAGTAATGGATACACGATTATCTGCGATAAGTGATCATATTAGGTACACACAAAGATTGTATCCTCTCAGTATCATATTCGCGAGCATTTCAAGAGGGATTTTTTAGTGAATTCCAAATTATTCCACTCTACATTTCACTTGTCCAAATCTGGCTATAAGGATCTAGCCACTTTACCAGTGTGGTTCGTTCAAGTAGGTGTGCGAAACGTATTAATACATATAGGCATACATCGTTACTCGTGTATCCTACATGATGCGCTAAAAATCTGCAAAAAAATCGCAATCATGTAACTTTACTAAAGAGTGACTGAATTGTTTTATGTAGGCATGCAAAGAGAGACGCGCATGTACTCCTCCCATACGTGTATAAATTATTGGGGTTTTACTCCGAGTCCCATTATCACCATGATTGTATTTTCTTTCGCGAGCTTTTAGAGTCCTTTCAATGCGACGATTTGCATAGCCCATTTTGGTCATGCGGTCAGTGATGGAATGTGCGAATAGTACATCCCTACAAGACCATCCTCTCAATAAATCATGAAAAAGTCTTTTCTTCTTCACAGTATCATTTTACGTCTTCAATGCCAACACAGAGGCTTTTTAGTTTCTAAAACTCACGTACATACTATTCAGTTTTACACGAGTAATTGAAACGAAAGGTTGCTCTCACTGAATCTCGCTTCATTCAAGTTTAATTTGCAAAAAAACTCAGTCTTTGAAACTATTATGTAATGAAAGACATTGTATGAACACCAAATAGAGTTGTATGCAAACAAAAAAGAAGACGCAATTGATGGACATGATGATAAGCAACTTCATGACTTGAAAGTTGGCAGTGAATGCTACGTGAAGATGAATAGCAAAGGAACGCCCAGAGACCACCAACGCGTTCTTGAACACCAAATAGAGTTGTATGCAAACAAAAAAGAAGACGCAATTGATGGACATGATGATAAGCAACTTCATGACTTGAAAGTTGGCAGTGAATGCTACGTGAAGATGAATAGCAAGGGAACGCCCAGAGACCACCAACGCGTTCTTTCAGAATGATGCTCGAATTGATTCGTAATTGTGGTGTGTGCTGCTCATATAAACTCTTGTGACATGAAATTAGTTTTCTCTTAATAGTTGCATTATTGCGGATGGCGTGGAGTGAGCAAGGCTTCAAGAGAAACTAAACAAAGGCGTTACTTTCGCGAAGAAGCGTGCTGTTACGCATCGTTCGCGTATTTAGATGGAAATGTATACTAACCTAATGGGCATTCTGAGAGAAACTGGACCGCTAAAGCCGAGAGAAAACTAATATTGATTCCTAAAAATGAAATTGGCAGTATATACATACGTACATGCATCTATGATGTTTCGATCAAACGGATGAATCGGTGCATCATAAAACTGGATTGAGAAAGTGGACCTGGTTATGAAAATATTGATCAAGCACGTGTCATTGATTTCACAACAATTGTGTAAGATGTGGACCTGGAATTATCAAGAAATACAGTCATTGAACTTGAAGACGCGTGAAGAAGTTCATTTATCTATTTATACGATAATTTTACGATTCTATTATTGTAATTTATTTATGGAATAGTACGAATTAGAGTGAAGATTGAGTGAGAATTCACAATGGCATCCAGCAAAGGACACACAATTCATTATGGAAAACGTCCGAATCAAATATCCTATCCAGGACGATACTCGGAGCAGCAATGGTCTCAAACAAATTCCATGGCTCATAAAGCGTCCCAAACGGAGCGTCAGCACGTTGAAGGCATTCTAGCGGAATCCTTTCGTCTCGCTGATGAGACTGAGGAGTTGCGTCAGTGGAACCAGCAGAATGTCGACTGGCATTTCAAAACTAGAAGAGAGGATATCCGACATTGGATCGAGGAACTCGACATTAAGTACAATGAAATTGGGGGAATGATTGATGACACTGGGGTGTACATCACGAGGCTGGAGAATGCTGTTGCATCCGTCGATCCAATTGTTGTGCAGAACAAAGAAAACTTGCAAAGGCGGTGAGCAGATTTGTTCGATCATTTGTTCGCGGAAGTATGTATGTACATAAATTGTCAATGACCACTTTTATTTATGTATATAGAGAAGGTCGAGTTGGTGTGGACTTGGTGAATGACGAGCCTCAGAAGCAAATTTTGAAGGAAATCCAGCTCCTCCAGGTTGATGACACTGGGGTGTACATCACGAGGCTGGAGAATGCTGTTGCATCCGTCGATCCAATTGTTGTGCAGAACAAAGAAATCTTGCAAAGGCGGTGAGCAGATTTGTTCGTTTGTTTGATCATTTGTTCGCGGAAGTACATAAAATTGTCAATGACCACTTTCATTTATGTATACATATAGAGAAGGTCGAGTTGGTGTGGACTTGGTGAATGACGAGCCTCAGAAGCAAATTTTGAAGGAAATCCAGCTCCTCCAGGATTGCAGGGAAGAAGCTGAGAGGAAACTAATAGCTTTCAAAGAAAGTTTACGACTCCTGAGAAAGTTCCAGTATGACTTGAATAGAGAATTGAAGGATAAGAAGAAAGCAATGGAGATTGATGCCAAAGCACATAAGCTTGAGGAGCATTCGAGTGGTGTGGAGCGGCAATACCCGGGATTGATTCGCAATTTTAGGTGGTACACAATTTCACTAGAAACTCGCAAATCAAGGATAAGGAATGATTATTAAAATGTGCTCGCACATTCCTTTCTGCTTCAGTCATGTTAGAGATGAGCAGGAGTGGGATGACCTTACTAAACGATACAAGGTCAATGCAGATAAACTGCTGAGGACTGCCACGAGTTTGCGAATTCAAGTAGAAAGCTTCCTCCGACTAATGTGCGAGGAGCTGGAGAAGCAGGTCTGCAACACAAATGCCGCTTTTGAAAAGCGCGTGTGGGAAGTTCGCGAGGCCAAGGCGAAGTTAGAGGAAGAGCATTTGGAAGTCACGCTTAAGATTAGGGAAATGGAGGATGTGTTGGATAAGCTGCAAAAGATTTACATTGAAAAAGAGTCCAGCTTTGCTGGAGAAGCAGGTCTGCAACACAAATGCCGCTTTTGAAAAGCGCGTGTGGGAAGTTCGCGAGGCGAAGGCGAAGTTAGAGGAAGAGCATTTGGAAGTCACGCTTAAGATTAGGGAAATGGAGGATGTGTTGGATAAGCTGCAAAAGATTTACATTGAAAAAGAGTCCAGCTTAGCACTCACCGAAACCAGGCTGAACATCCGAAATCAGAGACCGAATCTTGAGCTGGTCAAGTAATAGCATAATAATATTTATAACTTTTACTTCTCTTGTAGTCGTTAGTTCATTTAAGCGTTCCTTAATTGCTACATTTTCGTGGTTAGTGATTCGCTGCAACGTCACCTCCACCTAGAATCAAGTCAACTCAAAGTGAGCATGGACCGAATCCAAGTGCAGATTCAGCAGTACCAAACTTGCATTTCACAAGATGCAAGCCCACCAAATCAACTTGGAAGAAGCCATTAACGTGAAACTTAACAGCATTGCGATTGACGAGACCGTCATTATACCTCTCAGAAAGCAGATCAGGATTCAGCAACATTAATCCGTATGTTAAAATCAAATACTTGGATGAGCAGGCCATGAACCAAATGTCTATTACGTTACGTTGTTTACATCAGACACGTTTTATAAACCACAATTAGCAAGTGGTAAAAGGTACATCAGTTAATTTTTCAGCTTAAAATAACAATAAATGTTTTTTTCTAAAGTAAAAGAACCTTGTAACACCTTCCAGTTACATATTGTCAAAACAAAATAAAACGTGTATTCTTCAATAGTAAACAAATTGAAAACTATTGCTGTATGAACAAGAATGTTTCTTTCAATTAATAAATCGTTGGAAGTGGGCCATTCACCCAATCCGTGATTGCCTTATTGTGCCAAATGTAAGCACCGCGTGGTTCCTTGACGTTTGGAGGCAGGAGCGCAAGCCAGGTTGCAGCAACAGACCCCTCAGTGACAGACATCGGGCCCTTATGGCTANTATTGTGCCAAATGTAAGCACCGCGTGGTTCCTTGACGTTTGGAGGCAGGAGCGCAAGCCAGGTTGCAGCAACAGACCCCTCAGTGACAGACATCGGGCCCTTATGGCTACCAAACAACAAAAAGAAACGTAAATAAATTAAAAAGTTACAAATGCTCTGGCTCTGCACTGATAAAAATTCTCAGTTACCTGACAAATGTATTAACAAGATCGACAAGCTGCTCAACAGTGAGTTGATCACTGGAAAACTGTGCGCGCAAGGCGGCAGCCTGAGGTTCCTGTCCACTGATTTTGGTAAGATGACCTACAGCACAAAATACGCGAATGAGAAATCAAAACGCAAAAAAAATTTTAAACATTCAAACTAATTAAATATTAGTAGCAAAACAAAAACTAACCACACGAGCTCGATACGTGGACAACTCTCGCCTGTTTCCGCAACAGAGGGAACAATTCATTGCAAACATTCAAGGTTCCAAAGAAGTTGCACCGATTAGTAACTTCAGCTTGAACACTGAAAGGATCCGTTGCAGCGTTCTGCGTAGAATTAAATACAGACAATTATTTTCACAAACTCAATGAAAAGAAAAATAAGTGTGTAAACTTTGTCAAGTACCTTAAACGCTATACCAGCGTTGTTAACCAGGACATCAATCCCTCCATAAGTAGACTTGATGTAGTCCCTAAACTTCTCAATGCTTTCCAAAGACTCGATGTCCAATTGATGGAACTTTGCTTCGTGACCTTCCTGCGAGACAAAACAAACAACACAATCCAGTCAGGTTAGCATACTTCGTAAAAATTAAGTGAATCTAGCCCAACACTGTGCTTATGCTAGCAATAACAATATGCTTGATTATTTTTAGAAAACTGTTTTTTCGAACCTTCTTCAGCTCCTCAACAGCTGCCAACCCCCTCGACTCGTCCCGAGCGGTGAGATAAACTGTTCCATCAAACTCCTTGCACAACGCTTTCACGATGCCGAATCCAATGCCTGCGTGAATTAGTCACAAACCAAAAAGTGAAAACTTATAATATACAGTTGACATTTGTCATCTCACCCAGCAGCATTTACTATTATACTTGTGAGCAATATTAAACTGATCAAAAATGAAGCACTAACCTTTATTTCCACCAGTGACAACTGCTACTCTTGCCATGATTGAATTCAGTTTTTTGTACAAATTTTTAGCAATCAGTAATTTTAAAATGTGATCCTGTATTCTGAAATGTTTGTAACGAAGTCACCACAAACTTTTATATTAACCGAAAAAAAATTAATTCTTTACGCTCAAAGTGTCAGGCGACAATATGACAATCTGCTGTAAGTGTCAAAGAGTGAAATGATTTTGGCCAATGTCAAATGTTTCACATGTGCATTCGCTGGTGTTTGTGTAATTCTTCACGCTCAAAGTGACAGGCGACAAAAGGGCAAAGAGTGAAATGATCTTGGCCAATGTCAAATGTTTCACATGTGCATTCGCTGGTGTTTGTGGTTCACATCAATTCACTGTGTTGCTGTCCATAAAATCTAAAGCCGGTTTTAGGAAAGCTGGGGTGTCTTGGAACACTCACTATGCTCGGATGTGAGTTTGCTGATAGACTGTTGCAGTCATTTTCATAGCGTGCGATTTCATTTTAATATGACTTTATCAGGTTTAGTGGGCAGTTAGCAGCTTGATGGAATTATGTAACTGCTAGTTAATTAGCACTCAATGCTGGTTTCCTTACTGTGTTTACTATTTGACATGTGAAACGCTGACACATTGATTTTTTTGCAGCATCATAAAAAATGTATTGATCAAACTGTGGAGATATGAAGACTCTAAAGCTTCTTAAATCCGGGGTCTGTGGGAAGACCTTGTATATGCAGTCAGTGAGAGAACCACGTTTAAACTTGAAAAGAGTTAAATTTGATTATTGACAATTGACACATTTCTCTTGTTGATTCCGAAATGTCTCAGTCATCTTTGTCGGTTTTTGATCCGCAAGCGAACAAAGGTATTTGCACAACTTTGGTTTTGATTTCAAAGCGTTTTACAATGTAGCTACTTATTAAAGTCATTGAATAAAGGCTAAACACGAATATGTTTCAGTTACGAACACGTACGGAGGTTATGACTCAAACGAGAAGGGTATTGTTCAGTACCCAGTTCCTAAATTGCCATTTTATAATTTGCAACGGGAGTTTGCGGGTCCGCAAAGTGAAAGCAACAATGCAAGCCGTTGGAACACTTTTCCGCAATCCTATTTTGGACCCAGTGACAAGACATTACAGGCGATTTGTCCAGGATCCAAGTAAATCCGTATTTGCATAAATAATACTCAGAATGTAGTTACACTGAAATTCTGTCATTCAAATGGTAATAATTGCTTAATAATATGATATAGGTCGTACAGAGGATGTTGCTGAAAATTCTCTGGGTGACGTGTTTAGTACAGAAAGTAAAGGCACTAAACCAGAGCCGAAGCCAATGTCTTGCAGATCCTGCATAACTAAACCTAATCTCGTAGAACCCAAGCTATCACAAAAGCCAATTGATCCCGTTCACTTCAGACCGGATTTATTTGATACGTAATAATAATTAGTAACCGAAACCGGAAGTAGTATGAATTTATAAAATTAGATTGATTTGAGATTGATTCTGATTGATCAGGCGTTTCGAGAAGTACTATTTACGAAACATCATAAATGAAGATCCATACCGTCAATTTCTTTCTGATTGTACCAAGGATTATCCTCATCTTAACTGCAGCGAATACAGGCAAAGGTGCGTGTCATGCGTTTTAATTGTCAATCGTAAGAATATTGATACTATCTTTTTCCTGTTGTTGAATCTGAATGCATCGGTTTTGTACTGAACAGCTATTCTGGAAATCCAGTGGTAGTCGCGACTTCCGGTAAAATAGTAGGCCTAGGCAGACCAACCGATCTGACGGAAACGTGTGACTGGAGAAGGAATCAAACGAGGAAATTGAGAGATGTCATCTTCAGCGATGAAAAGGGTCTTATTGACTCTAACCTAGATTATAATGACCCTAAACGGTACAACCCATGGCCAAGGTTGCGGATGAGCTACGCTCAAATGATTGAGAGCAACTATAGGCCACGGCCGCACTCTGGAGTTGAGTATTCCGTTACAACTTTGTTGCCTGCTGTGTCGCCACGGTCAAAGCTGTGGATTGTTTGATGCTTCGTGCAGACCGGAAGTGACGATCGGGTTCCTGGGAGTCCTGAACAAAGTCTAGAATCCTTATCAATTTACACACTTAAATATCTGTGCTTCACCAAAAACTGTTCTGTTGAGATGCCTATTTGTGTTTTGCATTTCACGCGTTTTTATTCTTTAGATGATGGTGTAATATAGGAGACATGCATGAAACCAGCATTTTTAGACTAAAATATTTCTTTTCTTTCAAAAGTGCACAAGAACAATGAACCTTACTATTTTCTGAAAACCTGGATAGAAATGCTTTGTCTATGTACTCAGAATTTTTTCTCAGAATGCATACCTAAATCGGTACTACGTGTAGCATGGGCTCATATACACAAGTGCATTGTCCGTCATGTTATAGGCATGTAAGGAGCTTCTTTCCGAAATGAAACGCTCTGTATCCAATTGCAATGCACATAACCACTTAGCATCCCTTTGGGTTTTAGCGTCTTTCGCTGGAGTTATGTTACACATTTCTACAAGTTTTTATTTGCACCAAAAAACCAAATATTTAACATCTTCCTATTCTTCCTTGTATTATTTTTATTACCGCGTCTTCCCAATCTCGTAATCACGCAAAAGGTGTTGCAAACACCAAGTTTATAATGTGAAGAATACTCGCTCTGCAAAACATTTAAAAATGATTTACGGAGCTACTTGACCCTGTCCACACATTAGAGGGATGAGGATAAGATTCTATTTAAGAAATTAATTACCACTGCATCATTAATATCAATGCCAAGTTTATTTGCTACCGTCCTCGCGAGTTTTGGTCAAGATTGGCCTTATTATATTACAAGTACGTGGAGCATTTAATGATGAATACTCTTTGGTTTCATGAAATACGGAATTTTGCGTATTTTACAACTTCAGTTGTACCCCACACTCTGACATCTTTCTTAATTTTTTGTCTCTAGTTTTTAGCATCTTCTAGTTTATGATTTTTCAGCTCCTTCGGCCTTTCCATTTGTATAAAAAATACACACATCTATATTCTGCAAATACAGTAAAATCTCTTTTAGTATTCCGCACAATCATGAATTTTGTTTTACGACAGTGACCTGCGAGCTCTGCTGGTAATTAGTGTATTCCATGAACAAAGGCGTCCCTTTCGAGCTTAAACGCATAGCTCCTGTGCAGAATTCACTAAACTGTTCATGCATGTCACAGACGCAGAGCCACGATTATTTGCAATGTTATATTTGACAACTCACACGTGACACATCATCCCTCGCCTACTTCACAATCGTGTAAAAACCAGGCGTATGAGTAAGGTTACTACGAATCTGCGTGTAAACGACTGTGTTTAAAGAAAACGTTAAAACGGAAAGGTTGTGGCATCATGAGAGAAAAAATATTATTTTTATGTGCCGTGAATTATTACGCACCTTATTTACTTTGGTGGAGCGAGTTTTCCTCTCTGCTGCAGAGATGCGGTAATGAAAGGAAAAGGATTCGAGTCCTACGATTTACTTTTAGATAAGATGCAGATTTTAGGTACGCATGGATTGTGATGATGAGGTTTTTACGAGAATCTATACCTTTCCAAGTGACGAATGGAACGTGTGCATTGTTCTAAATGGGATTCATTTGAAAGACACGAGAATTTACTCAGCATTATTGTCGCATTTTAATGTACGCACACAGTCGCCAACACCAAACGAATTTTTCACGGGTCACATAGCGCTGTTTGAGCTTGGGGTGATCACATATCTCTTCCTGAACTCAGGAAGATTTCATAATCTCGATTGAGTCATCGTGTTGGTGTTTTCTCAAGCGCACGTACGCTTTTGTGGCACGCTGATTGAGGTTTCAGACTTTGGCCAAGTGTGTCACCTACTAATTTTCCTGAAATCATGAACACCGGGAGCGTAAGTCGAATTCTCGGCGTTCTCACCGGGGTAAGTGTCAACTCCAATTAAGTCCAAAAACGAAACGTGTTTGGTGGATCGATAATGTGGATTTATGTAATTATTCATCACGAATCGACTACACAGACACTTTTAATTAAAATTATGGTTTGATTTTTGATGGTTTTGATGGTCGCAGGTGGTTGGACTAGGCGTTCTGTTGGCTTCCATAATCTTTCTGATCCAAGTGGTGGGCTACCAAAATCCAGGACTATTGTATGACGGGTATCCTCCTTACAGAGGGACTGATTATTACAGCGTGTCGTACAACCTGTTTGGTTATCAGTTCGACCCTATCATCGCCATCGCGGCTGTCGGAGTGACTGTTGGAGCCCTTCAGTTCTTTGCTTCTTTTGCTCTGTGTTGTGCTACACAAGTAAGTGCAATTGAAGCGGAACGATCAAAACAACAACTTTCAATATTTCAAGCGCAATTTTTGCATTATTAATTATGAACGAAATTGATTTTCCTGTCACGCTCCTCCGCTTGTGTTTCGTAAACATTTCAGTACAAAGGAGTCTCGGCAGGATGGATAATTCTCCACGTCTTCCTCTTAATTGGAGCCATCGTCTGTTTCGCGTTGGGGTTCTACTACGAAGTTTATCTCTACCTGTATCCAGCAAGCGCAGCTTACTATGATGCGAATTATGGATTTATTGGGCCCAACGGAAATGGACGTTTGAATGGATACAGTGGCTACAACGGGCTGTACGGGTTCAACAACAATGGGTTTAGTAACCAGAATTTGGCATACAACAATCTGCTTCGAGGACTTATCGGATCTCCGGGCTATTACAATCATACTGGTCAGGCTTACCTTGCGTTTTTGGGGATCGACATTATCTGCATACTCGTCGCAATTTTGGGAGTTGCTTGTACGATTAGGAGGAACAAGTATGAGGATCGGTATGAGAGCAGCGGGACTTTGTACAAGAACACGTCTCCAACCACCACCAGAATGTAGATTAGTGAATTAGATTGTTTGATTTGATTAGTTGATTGGATTTTTGGAAATTGGAAATTCTAATCTTACGTAGAATTGTGTACGTAGTTTCTTGGTAAAAATGCGGGGTTGGTCATGTGGTGCCATAATTGTGTCAAGCCAATACTTTTTCTTTTGATTCTTCTTGTTTACTGTATTGTGTTAGAGGTGATAGAAAGCTTATGACGAATGAAATTTTGAGCAGTGAGCAATGTTTTGTACAATATTTGTATGCGTCAGAATAAATGTTTGTTATGAATGATGCTATAAAATTGTGCCTCTAACTCCACTCTTTGTCGACACTTTCGTTCTCACTTTTTAATGTATTTATCTCTATTTTTGTCAATATCTCTCTCCAGCGGATATGCCACATTTGTTGCTGTAAAAATTGTGACAACAGCAAAATGCCTAAGCTGAGGTTTAAAAAGGGTAATACGCAAGCCTACGTCATCGAAATGTATGCAGAGAGCAGAGCAACTAATGAGGTGATGAGTAGGAAAATACGGAAGTTCTTTTCTGGATGCTCTGTACTCCTGAGTCGCAGATCGAGTTTATTTGTTCTTTACACTTGTCAAGTGTAAAGTGCAGTGTGTCAGAGTTGTTTTCTTTCCGAGATTTACACACACTCCAAATCCAAATGCGATAGCAAGAAACGATACTTTTTACTTCATATTTGAACTTACAATTCATCAGCATAATTACTCTGTATGAAAATGCGTACCAGAGTAGAACAAAGGAATGCATAATGCATTTATTTTATCGGACGCGTAAAGTGCTGCCACAAATGGTCATCATCATCATCCGTTTTGATGGCATTATAATGATCAAGACTACACTTGGTTCACGAATGTCCTCTAACCTGGGCTGCGAAAGATGTTAGAGCTCCAACAGAACCATTGTTCAGGCATCAGAAACGCATAGTCGTTATGTAATTCTTGAGTTCTGAGAATCGACGAGAAGTTCAGCAGATGTAGTTCTCAATCACAATCGGAGAAGAACATCCAAAACCAACCTTCCACTCCCTAAAAACAACTCAAGTCAGGATCGCGCGTGAAGTGTGGAGATAGGTACATGATCAACAAAAAAGGTATGCGCAACAGTACAAGCAGCTTGGATTCATTCGTACTTTGACAACAATGCCACGCGTTCATATATGTACTTCATATATTTACACTAGAGCTATGAACAAAACGCCATGCTGTAAAACAATGCGTCTATCCAGTGAGCAAACGAGGGCTTGGATTTTATCCGTAAACAACTTTGATATTCAGACAACTTGGATAATATACTCTTTGCTCCGTTCACATCTATAAAATTCCACACTACATGATTCCACCTTGATTTTTCATAGTTATCCACTCATGCTGTACGGATTCAAATGCAAACTTGATTCGTATCTCACGGCCGCAACTGTGGTTTGGAATGGTAATATTTTTCATCATACCTACGCGTATATCAGTATCTGTGCCGCGGAAGACAGCTACTTTTCAACTATTTCGCTCAAGGATACATTTTGTGAGCATCGAGGGGGAGCATTACGAATGCATCAAAATTCACAAGCTGTGCATTTTGGATAGAATTGACTCTTGTATGATTTCAATGAGCGTATAAAAGCCTTTAAAATCCTTTTCACGAAACGACGCATGCAGCCCGCTGTCTTTTTCCATGCTTGTGGTTTATAGGCAATATATTTCATCGCTTCTAGAGTAAACAGCGATATGAGCAGCGTTATAGACAGTGAGTCAGTCGAGTCAGACAGCCAAGACATTCTATAAACATGCTGACAGTGTAATAGTTTTTTTTGCGTTCTCATTACGAGCGATTAACTTCTCAACGCACGTATCCGTATATATTTTCCGATACATTCGGTTTGGGTTTGTTATTCATTCCACCTTGCTCGTCCGGTGAGCATCTCGGGACAGTATTTTGTTGCGTGCAAACTTGCATAGTTCTCCAGATAAAGCACTCTGGATAATACCGGGTTCCTCAGTCGTTTGAAGAAGCGTTGTTTGGGCATGAAAATGAAGACCATGGTCGCGATCGGGGTTGTCGTCGCCGTTGTCCTTGCAGTCGTGGTCACGGTTGTGAGTGTCAGCGTCAGCGGTTCTTCGGAACAGGTGAATACATTTAAAAATTAATCGCGTAACGGTGCAAGTTGAATTCTATTTTATTTTCGCAACTATATTCGTTGGATTTCAGCTCGCCAGCACCGGTCCGTATAAAGCCGTCGTCGTTTTCAACGTTGGGAATAAAAACAGCGGAGTCACTGGTACCCTTGAACTTGTCCAGGAGAATGATAATGCACCCGTGAAAGTCACTGGGACCGTGACCAACCTGACGCCTCAAGGGAATCATGGCTTCCACGTCCATGAAAGTGGTGACATTCGTGGGGAGAGTCCTTGTGCTTCCACCGGTGGGCATTATAATCCACATGGGGTAAGTCATTACCAAGTTCTCTAACGTGATAATGAGATAGATAAACAATGCATCTTGAGCTGACGCAGTCTATTCGCTAGTGTTTGCATTCATCAAGTGTAACTACGAAAGATTATATTATGTGTGTCATGCTCACGTCTATTCTGCTGACGTTGACAACTGAAGAAAAAAACGGACTTTTGCATTAGTCATGAATCATGATGGGGCTTTAAATTAGCATGAAAATAGTACCTGGACAATTTTATTAGAGCTTACGCAGTGTGTTAGTAATACAGCGCCACTTGCCCTTGAAAGCGTATAAATCCGAATCGTTGTGTTTAAAAGATCTTATCAAAATTCGTGTAATCTGTATTATTGCACTGATCGCCGCATTGTTTTCGTATAGGCTTAGATTTTATTTGAAGCAAATTGCCGACTTGTACAGTGCATTGGGCTGCAGTTACTTTGTGAGACTCCAGCAATCCATGCAGAAACAAATCCATGCTTGAGGAATCATGTAGTAGTGCTTCTCGGTAGAACAAGAGAAGGTAGGGTTTAGTAGTGTTTGTTGTTACTACCCAAACTTCCCAACTTCTCATGACGCAAGAGGCATTGTTGGTGAGAGAGTGGCACGAATTCCTTGTCAAATCTGTGTGTGCTCACCTTCCAGAGAAAAGATGTTGAGAGGCTTGCATAAGGCATGCGCACATCACTGTTCTTTCGATTCGCTCAAGGCATTCGCTTCAAAGGAACGCGACCGCTTATATACTTTAAAAATTAGATGTCACGACTTGACAATTGATTTATCTCTAAAATCTCTGAAAAAATCAAACTTCATTTCACTTCAGGTGATCCCCTTGTAGTACATGACCAATACGTTTCATTGCGACTCCAAGCGTCTTCTTCTAATAGATAAATGATCAATGAACTAATTAGATTTTTTCACATATACGCCCCTTCTACACTTCCCCAGTGCCTATACGAATATAGGGATTTATAACACTGCGGGAAGAGCCGTGCATCATATCGCTCAGATTCGAACAGCAGAAACATAAAAAAATGGAGAATAACTACAAATTGTTAACTAATTTATTGCACATACGAGTCGTATTGTTCGCTTGCCAATTGCTTAATCCGCCAACTCGAAAGTGTGCGAATACAATATAGCACGTGGAAATACGCTGTGTTTTGTTCGTGGATCGTTTTATATAATCCACTTGTTTTTATTGAGGAGGACCTCTACTAACTCACCTACTTGACAGCTCAATAAATTGCTTAGTGGTTATGAAAAATGTTACTTTTCAAGAAAAATCCCGACGACCATATAAAACCCTTGGTGGATGCCTATAAATAGGCACCATTACGTGTGCATTGTAAACGGGATTGTCATCAATTAGCTACATGACAGGGACGACCTCAAAAGTTTCAATGCTATTTTATTGTAAATGCACGAAAAGTACGCTCGAAAACGATGCACACTGCAGTCAAAGGCGCTTGTCAGATTTGCATAATTACTTGACTGTTTAAGCCAACACAAAAGCAACATGTTCAGCCGTAATTTATGCAATGTAAATACAAATGTATATTGTACTTAAAATATTGTTATGTAAGCACTA
>JAHZMW010000698.1:0-18684 GCA_027743745.1 Alloscopus bannaensis | reverse complement strand
AGTCCACTCAAATCTCTTCGCCATATTCATCTTGGGATCCATAAAAGCCTGCAGAAGAGCGTGAATCATTATAGATCCACTGTTGATCATAGGATTGTGTGGTCGTCCTGCAAAACGAACCGATCCATTTGAGAAAAGGTGTTTTAAATGACTGCGTTAACAGCTAATTTGCAAATAAATGACCAAGTCTGTAAGTCCGCTTTGTAATATACCTATGCGCATCATTGATGACTGTTCGTCAGTTTTCTGTTTAATTATTATTTAAAAAACCCATATACTTATTGACTTACCATTTCCATCAATGGCCAGCTCGTTATACTGATGTCCTGACGGTTCCTGGCCGACATACTTATGAACTACGTCTTTTCCAATTTCACTCAGCGCAATTGCATACATAAGTGGTTTGCTAAATAAACGTGATTTTGAACGGTTATTATTTGTAAATTATAAAAGACAACAGGACAACCGACAAAAGAAGCCGCAATACGTAATTCCATAAAGCAGTCTCTTCTTTAGTAATAATGACCTTATTGAGTGAAATGTTATTGGAGCGGACGCATCTCCTAGAGAAAATCGTTGTCCATCAATGGTGCAAACGGACAAGCCCCAATAGTCACCATCAACATTTTTCAGTCCGTCCAAGTAAGGGGCAGTGCGCCCTTCTGTGATTTCCTTGCATTCATTAAAGATGTCTTCGATGTTCTGACAAAACTGGTCAAACTTGGGAATGATGATAGCCCGTCCAAGTAAGGGGCAGTGCGCCCTTCTGTGATTTCCTTGCATTCATTAAAGATGTCTTCGATGTTCTGACAAAACTGGTCAAACTTGGGAATGATGAATTGTTGGCGAAATGCGGCGGAAATGATGATAAGATTTGGCATCATGATTTCTTTGAATGCTTCTCTGCTTAAATGAAGTGTCTCAATAGAGCCAACGAAATCATCTCCGAGGCGTCCTCGGTGGGCTACCTCTTCTTCCTTAAGGGCTGCCTTGAGATTTGTAAATAGTTCTTCCAGACGGGGATCGGACCGACGAAGACCGGCATTTTCCAACATCTTCATAATTAAGAAAGATTAAATGCGTTCGAAGTTTTNCCGACGAAGACCGGCATTTTCCAACATCTTCATAATTAAGAAAGATTAAATGCGTTCGAAGTTTTGGACTACATAGAGCTCTTTAAACCACTTCAACTTACAGCTAGAAATTTGCCAGCGAGCAAGTACTCTGAACCGGAGGCAAAGTAATTAAAGATTTCGTCATCAATTGTTGTCTGCTGCTTGGTGTCCCTGATTTCAATTTAAAAAAAGTAAATCTGGTGCGTCTGCAATCTGCATAGAAAAAATCGAGTAAGTTATGAATGACACGTTTCTTACGGGTCTTCCCAGTCATCGTAAACGGGAACCGAAGTTCGGCGGCTGTCATCTACCGGGGCTGATTCTGTTGTTAACAAGTCAATCCAAGCAATGGATGAACTCCTATTACGGGCTCCAGTAGAAGGAAGTCCAAGTGTGAGTTTACTGGGAGGACTCCTTGGTTCAGCCATACTTTGAAATTTATTCCGATTTATAATATATCAATCAAAATATCTGCAGGAACTACAGTTTTCTTTAATCAAGATACGCACAAAATAAGGAATCAAATCGACAAGAGCAAAGATTATGTTAAAATGGAGAGGTGGGTGTGACAAATGGGCTCTAAACTCGAGAGTGAAAGAAATCAAGCACAGTCTTTTGGGTTATATGTTTGCTTGTACACGTGTGGTCTCATTGAAGACGCTTCAGTGGATATGGGTGCAGGTTGAGTTACTGCTGAATAATGCATAATCGTTAATTAGCAGTGGAATTGTAAGTAGCTGATTAGAAGACGCACTTCTCTCATAACGCTTATTATTATTAATGCACATAAGCACAATGCAGAATTCTACGATTTATATTTTTGAAGAAGTATAGAATTCTGAGAAATATGGACATGTTCACTACTCGCTCATCGTGAATTTTTTTCAAATTGTATTTTTTTAGAACAATGTTAAGCTAAATACTACTGTAGGCACTGTAATGCAAACACTGAGTCAGTATTACTGAGCATTATCATTGAACTGCTCAATTTGAGCATTATTCTGAGCAAAGGAAAGCGAAAGTTTTTGCGTGGTTTGTATTGATTTATTATGAGTCATGAGATTCCCTCAGGAAACAAAAGTGAGGATTGTAAGGTTTCCAATAACCAAACGCATAGTGTAATGTGGGAGTTTGTAAGTATTTCTAACTTATTTCTACATCGCGCAACAAAAGAGTGGCAGTATCCGGCTTTACGTACGAGTACCTCTCAATTGCAAGTGTGTGTTTAAATTCGTAAATCATGGCAGACGGAAATCCGGGTGTATCCCGACAGAAGAAAGATAATGCACCAACTGCTCCAAAGGCGGTGGACCAACAGCCGAAGCCTCCTAGCAGGAGGAAAACCTTCAGGTGGCAACGTCTCAAGCTATTGACTCCGTTAACGAAAATTACTACACATCGGTTATGTGGTGGCATATACTTAAGTTGTGATGAAGTTACTTCAATTTAATGTAACCGTCATTACTGCCTTTCATTTGCAGCTCCACTCCACCTTGACATAAGAAAACTGCTTCCTCCAGAAGCACTGAAATCCGTGAAAATAAGGAGGTCCTCGGAGAAAAGAGAAAAACCCCCAAAACTACCACGACCTCCCCCCGATCCTAATGCCCCACCTCCTGGCCCAGTAGCTTCCAAAGTGGTTTTCCTCAAACGCCCAGACAAGCTTCCAGAAGCTTTTCCAGAATTTGTAAAACCGCAACCGGAATTAGTAAGACCAGTACCTCGAAAGTCAGTAGAACCAACTCCACTTCAACCGTTGCACAAGAAGCCTCCCGCAAATGTTCACGGGGTGGACGTCGGGCTGCCTATGTTTCTTGTGACGGACACGGTGGCAGACTTGCTTCAAGAGAATAAAGAGGATCAACTCATCAACAAAAAACTTTCAGCCTTGATTGACGCTCACAGGAGGGAACTGCTGCAAAAGATCAAGAAAAAGGAAAAGGTCCAGTATGTCAACTACACATTGGCTGAAATGCTCAAAATTTTAAGGGACCAAGGCATCCCTTGCCCAACCAATGACGATTATTCACGGCTGCAAGGCACGCATAGTCGATGGGATCCTGATGGGACGGTTATAGAATATTTTACGCCGATGTTGAGAACGTTTTTACCAATTAACATGAGGTTATGTCCACTGCATTTCATGCAATTATAAACCTCAACAAAATGTAGTTTCATTCTCAATTTTGATTTGTTCTTATAAATTCTTCAGAGGAAGGTACCGAGGTTGTTGGACAACGGATGATTGTATCAAAGGACTGGATATGAGCAAGTACTGCAAACTTAATTTCGTAATCATTACTTTTCTCTCTGTAAGAAATGTAAATTCCATCAAGATTTTGCACTGTGCTGTCCTGTAGAATTCCCCCAAAAAGAGATGCTTTGGAAGGTTTTGTTGAGCGTGGAAGGCATAGTAAGTGTCATCTCACAATTCTTTTTGACAAAGTTAGTTTTTCGTAAAGATCTGTAAAGATCTTGTGATGATTAAATGCGTTTTCCTGTGTGCAGATAATATTCAGGAAAAATACAGAGAAATGTCGCCGCTGGCCACGGATGAGACACACCTCGACTATCTTGTAGAAATCCAGGCTTACCAGGCGGAGGCATTGCCAATACCGATTTTTTACGATATACTCCAGTTGGGCATGGAAGTGGCTAATGAGCATCTCCGAAGTACACATTTAATGAGCTATATTAACTGACACTTAAAACTAATTGCGTCAAAGCCATGTTCTCTGTATAGTTTTAGTTGAGGACGACGGCTACTCTCCAAACGACCCACTATTCTTGTCTGCCGAAGAGCACGCTCAACAACTCCGACGAAAAATCCAGCTCTACGGTGCTTTAGGTTTGGAGACCTTAGAAAGTCGTCGGAAAGGACTCGGTCGCTATCAGCCAGAATGGCTGAAGACACGAGATGAAGTGATTCGTGATATTATGAAGAGAAAGGACGAGGAACGGTATGTTAAAATGCAGAGAATGGAGGATGAGGCTAATCAGCGGTCAAAGACGAGAAAAAAGCAAGCGGATGTTACAGGAGCAAAGGTTGGAGCAGAAGGTGACGCCAGTGAAGTGGCATTTGCTGACAATGTTGACGAAACTAAAGCAGGGCCGCCAGGTAAAAGATATGGATGGGCAGGTAGGAGCCGGACTAAAGTCGCACCAGAGACCACCGAGGCAAAGGTGGAGAAGTGATTGTGATATAATAGAATAAATGTAAACGATTAATTAGTGTCCTGTGTAAACTATATTTATTTGTCTGGTTTGTTTTGACTCTTTGGCAAGAAATAATAAATATACACTAATCAATCAAAAGATTAGATCTACGTACATATAGGCACAACGTTAATAAACGTGATATACTCCACTATTACAACCATTCATATCATTCATCATCGACGAATTTTAAACCGCATTTAAATACGAAATACTCTCGGTTGCGAAACTACTAAAACACTGTGGTCTGTCAAATTTAGAGTTAAAATTTCATAGTCATTCATTGAGTTATCACCCATTAAATATCATTAAAACTTTATGGTTTAGTCAAACAACCGGTGGTGCGATTTACATTTGAGTAACTTAATCTAATAGAAAGTTTAGATTTTCCAAAGTTTAATCTGATTTTGCGTGATCCTCACATTCAGACTCTGAGCGGGCATGAGATTCATCCTGGACTGAGCCCATTCCCATAATGAATCCAATTCTCTTTGTGATGCTATTTATAGGGGCATCCAAAGTTTCCTAGATATAGAAGACGACCAATGTCATTTACAAATGAAATTTGCTCTTTCTCCCTCTCTCTGAAAAGTTTGGCTGGAAATGCTTAGAGTACCTGGATTAATCCGAGAACAGCAGAACATAAGGCAAGGCCGAAAAGGAAGTACAATGACGATCCAACAGCAACGGCTGGGTTCTGTAATATGAAACTGCTTTGTAGTTTGATTCTGACTGACGGAGTATTAGCAGTAATTTTCACTTCCTAATTTTAAATACGTTACACTCGGAAAGTAGTCTCCAAAGCCAACTGTGCTCGTTGTAATAAAAACGAAATAGAATGAGCTGAAGAACCCCCACTCCGACTCGATGAAGGCAAAGGCCGCAGTCCCGAACAGGGAGTAGACAATAAGTATAATTAGTCCAGTCTTTAAGGGCACGTTAAATTCTTCGTCGACGTTATATGCTAGATTTGGGCAAATACAAGTTACAATCCCAATCAACCCACAAGTCATAAATTTTAATAGCCTCAAGAATGCTACCTTTTCTGTTCTCCGGATTTCTTGTCAAGTACAATTTGAGAGCTAGCGTAAATACTTTTGCAGCATCACCCACCACAATTGTGAAGATTGGAATGCCAATTAAGGCATATAGCATGGTGAACAACTTCCCCATGAAAGTTACCGGTGAAATGTGACCATAACCTACGAATCATGAACAAAGCCTCAAAGTAAAGTTTAAAAAACTTTTCTTTGCTCTTCAAGACAAGTAACTTTGAAGTAACCTCACCAATTGTGGTCATTATAGTCATGGAATAGAAAACGGCATTCATGAAGTTCCACGTCTTCGTTCCGGAGTCTGCATCCATGCCCGCGTCATATGCCTCATGAAGCTCATCCTCAAACTTGAGTAATCGTCTCCGTGCCACTGACTTCCAGTCATCTTCGTGCATGAAACGGGAGGATTGCCACAGACTGTCGACAAAGTCTCGTCTCACTTTCTTCACGCCACACTTGTACTCCAGCTCCTTCGTGCCTTCTGCCCACTGCGATATGCATAGTATTAAATATTCTCACCAGTTAAATATTATAATTAACATTACTAAATATCAAAGCAATATTATGGGTCGATAACAGTCTCACTCTGAAAATAAATCCTCCGACTGCACTTAGGAGAAATAATAGAAACAAACGAATCAGCAAGTGCTTGATTGCCTTCCTGAGCTGAGCTTTCTTTACACACCTTTCAACATCCTCCTCAGCCATTTCTCGTCACAAAGTTGTGCCTGCAAACTAGTGCAAACAATGCTAGTTGTATGTATGCAAAATCATTAATTTTCAGAACGTCACACTCATCTACCTTCACACGGCAATGTGTTGATATGATTAAAGTCAATTCACACTCATGCATCCTACTGGGAACATGGCACAAGAAACATGTCACTGTATTAAACTATGTAAACGCACTACCCACTCAGTATGATTTAATAAGGTTGATCTGTCCAAGTAACTCGTGTTTGCTAAATCTCCATTCTCCCTGAGGCATGCATGGAGTATAGTTATGTAAATTAGATTAGTTTTGGGAACGAGTCTGCAACTGACCTTGGGTGCAGTGCATAAACATGGGCAACTCTTTCCAGAGAGCTGTGTTTGAGTTCTAATTTGCAAACTCTGGAACACAGTTGAATTCTTTACAGATCATATGTACACTTTGCTTTGTGATGCTGTAATTACTGGATTAAAATTTAATTGCTGCTACAATTTAAACTATGGTTATTAAAAAACAAGAACCTACGCTTTTGTGTTTACACTTATACGATACACTACAGATGTATAAATAATAATGTATGTATTTATATATTAAAGTGTAGGATTAATATTTAAAACCTGCTTCGAAGTGTTTGCTGGCGGCCTTGTAACTTGTAACTCTCAAAATGACAAGAGCAAGTGCTGTAAAACATGCAATCACATACTACACATCGTGGATACAGTACCACAGTACATGCAAGTTTGCAAGCAACGATTTAATAAGGCACCTAAACACAATGTGATTCTGCTCCCAAGAAATTCACAAAAGCAAATTGCTGCAATGCAGTAAAGTGTCGATGTCGTAGAATCGGAGGTGATTCCTAGTCATTACATTGTGCAAAAAGCACATGCACCTTCAATCCTGAGTCGAGTGCATGTTTGTTGTTTAAAGGAGCATTTTATGCATGAAATGAAATCCAACAGATCCGCAACTTGTCTTTCGTTATTTGTATAGTTTCAGATGGGAATATGGAAACCGCTTTATAGTTGTGTACACGAGGCCAACAATTTTTTCAAGATTTTTGCCCGTCTAAAAATAAAGTGCCAAAATTACTCCAATTTGAAGCGTGTACCTAGACAAAGTAGCACTATATGGCACTAGTGACTAGTAGTGTGTTCGGTCACATTTCATCTTACGGGAAATATGTACACAGGCTCGTTTCTTTTTATCGCTTCCTTCACTTGTCTGCTTCATTGCATGTCTGTTACATAAGTTGCATTTTGCAGTCTCACATGTTGCATGCTCCACAACCGTTATCAAGCTTTATAATATAGCATGCAAATATACATCGACTCACAAAAACATCACATTACTAATTCAAGGAAAGCACTGAAGGAAGCATAAAGGCGAAAATATCGCGTTCGTGTCAGCTTTATCGTTTGCATCTTTGAGTAGAAACACTTTCCTCCACATGAAATCCGTCTTCTTAATGCACAGCTGCAAGTTTTCAGCATTTCACAAGTATCGCGCAGCATTTTACCTCCTGATAGGATTATGTTGAGATTTTTCTTTGGAAAGGTTCCATTTTCAAAGCTTCTGACGCGTCGACAGTCGATCTACGGAACTAACTACATGATGAGTGTTATTGAGTCATGAGTGAAATGAAAGAATGTTAGTGATGCAAATAACATTGCATTGATGCCATTACAATTCGACTTACAAGTTTAATTGTGCAAGTTAACGTAATGAGGCAGACAGATGCAGACGATGTTTTTTTTCGTGATTTTAATTAAATCTTGAACGTAGCATACAAACTACTATATTAGACTACATCAGTTACATTCTTTTTACTCCAATTCGGTCGTCGTAAGTGACCTTCCGCTTGGAGCCATCATCTTCAGCAGACAACTTCCCACCATCGGCCTGAGTAGTACGACCCCTTCGAACCGGAACTGAAAGGAATGTACCTTTCCTAGTTTCCTGTTCTTGGTGTTCCACCTCGTCTCCACCTTGACCACCTTGAGCTTGATCTTTGGACTGATCTTTACTGTCTTTTCCCTTGTAGACAAGTTGCGTTTGGGTGTAGAATGGTAATTTCGTGTAGGTTTTGTAATGAAAGACGAGATGGTCATCCTGAGAATAAGGTATTGACTGAGATTGTATTTTTTATGATGGGGAAAGAGAGAGGGATTTGAGGTTGATGTGAAAAGTTTTTTGAGAAAGTCTTCAACTTACGGACTCGTCCTTCCAGTCAAAAAAGTTGACACCCAATCTGTATGCGAGGCGCATTCCCATGATTCTCAGAGCTGACTCAGCTTTCGTCATTCGGGTGATCCGATAGTCGTCCAGCTCATAGCCGCTGAGATTGAGCCAAAAGTAAGGGTCCCCAGAGGAGTCATCTTTTTTCGTTAGACGAATGTAAATATTTCGCAGCTCATGCTGAAGCAGCTTCTCTTGGTTGGATAGAACTCGGAGCATGTAACTACCTCGTCCTCGCTACATAACGTAGAATAGTTATTATTTTGTTAGGTCCTTCGGGAAATGGCTGGATAACTCTTGGAATAGAGACGGAAACGTGTCCCCTTTTTATAGAAAGAAAAGGTATACTCTCGAAATAATTAACTCTCTCCAGGCGATTCGTCCCCTTAATGTCCAAAGACTGCCGAGGAGACTCAAGAGAAAAAACGAATGTGGAATTGAATAGAAGCCCAAAACTGCGCTGCAAATGGTGTAACCTAGAAGGGTAGCAATAAGACACCACATTCCATACGCGGCCCTAATCTTCGGAGAGAGAAAGGATGAATGAGAAAACCTAAGACGCAAAAGTAAAAAACTTTTTCTCTGTAGTTGTTTTAGTCATACTTGCCTATCGCTCTGAACAATGACGTAGAAGTAGCCATCCGAAATCATTTTGAAGGGCCAGTACGGATTTTCCTGGAGCCGATAGTAGAGCTCATCTTCCGCGTTGTATTTCCACCAGTTTTTGAGCAGAATGCATAAAGTATCTTCCTTAAACATTTTGACCAACGAAAAAATTTCTTACACCATTGTAGCCCCAACTTACCAAGATTCAGCCCAAAGTCACGGGAGCCTGATCGATTTCAAACCGGCAGCACGTTTTCGCTTACAGTTACAGATAGAGCTATAGAAACCCGGCACATCTTTCAAAGACCCAAATTTCTGGGAATTTGCAGACATAGATCTGAGGGACACATGTCTATGCTTTTATGTTCACACAAATGCATCGGTTGGGTCTACGAAAAGTAAAAAAGTAGGACTTTTGACCCTTGAGGATATCTTGTAATGAAGCTTTTATTATCCTCGGCCATCTGCCGTGCCAGATCTCCCCAGAATTGGTATTCACATTAAGCCAAAAAACCTTTTCTTCTGGCTCTCTTTTAGTTGCTTTTTTTCTTATCTCAACTTTCCTTCTTCGATCCTATCTCTGTGAATGTCACTCAATATGGTAATCAAATTCTTATCCGTCGAATGCATAAAACTAGTCGCAAAAACCGAGAAGATGAAAGGGCAAAGGGGAATCCGAGGTGGAGTTGAAGTGCCAATACACGCTCTCCGAGAGCAGCCCACGCGTTGCAAATTGAATTTGAGTCAGGAAAAAAAAGTATCTTTGTGCGGAATGTGTGGATCGAAGTGAATAATTTGATATTTCTCCATTTTGTGTGCAAATAGTGTTCATCGTCCGTAATGTATTTACGCAGCGAGGCACGTAGACAAACAAGTACAGAAATCCTTGAGCATACATACTATAGTATGCACATGGATATAAAAACGATCACTGTACATTGACGTCAACGTTGAATGTGTATAGCTTTCTCCACCATGTGGTGAGGTACACAGAGAAAGCGAGAGAGTGTGTGAGACGCTGTGTATGAAACCAACAAGCTGTTTGGAAAGGCATAGAGAGAGAAAGCTGCTCCGACCACTTGCACTTTCTTTTTTAAACACGCAAAAGGGAAAAGCACAATGAACTGGAGAGTTTTCCGTTCAGTCTGTGTATAACTCCCATATGTTGGAGGAAGGAGGTAAATTACGCCCTTTCAAATGTGATAACTATATGAACTCCACGAAAAAGTAGATTGTGGATGGAAATTTATAAGATTGGTCATTTCCTTCTTGTGCACACACAAACAAACACAATTTATTTTCGGATTTTTGATTCTCTAGATTAGTACCGTATGATTCAGCTTATTTGATGGAGTTGTTGTGTATAAATTAGCAAGAAAAAAGAAGGATTGCGTGTCAAAAAAAATCTACGGATTTACATTTTAGTTGTGCCTAAGTTGTAAAAGACGAAGGTCGATTTCCCCTCTGTTATTCCAGAATGTTTGTACAAGTGTGTTTAACGAAGGTTGGTGTGTACACTTGAAACTACGTAATAAATATCAATCACCACATTTGCTAGAAAGACGATCACAGTGCAACTTGTGGATCGAACCAATTACGCAAAGCAGAGAGCACATAACAAGAGCTGAAATCTTGTGTGCAAAATATAAATGTCTTGACTATTTTTTACTGTGTTTGAGAGCTCGCATCTAATTTGTGGCTTAAAGTGGAGTTCCTGTCATCAGCGTCATTGGTGAAGAAACCGCAATTGAAACCAATCGCAGATACATATAGTTTATTTTTTATATCACATCGGCATTGTGTGTATTATTTAACATCTTTAGCGTACATCCAGTCTCAGTGATTTATGAAACGACTAATTAATTGACTTCTACACACATATCAAACAGTCTGACTCTTCAGCGTTGACAAAAGTAGGGGAAAATCCCAGTGATTGATTTCTCAGCAGAGTTTATGTATTTTAAAATCTTTGCTAAAGCCTTTGCAGTTAGAAACTTGCTATCAGAAACGATAAGCGTGGTCTAAAAATTACTGACCGTTTTAAATGCGAGTGACAACTCTCAAATTTTAAAGAGATTAATCAAAGACTGTTACAGCATGGATTTCGCAAAATCTCTTTTCCAAGCGAATACCAACGAAAAGAAGGGATACGTTGGAATGAACACGGTCCACGTAAGTTCGACATTTGTTGTTTTTCTATACTCTATACACGTCTCCCACAACTGTACAAATACCAGTGATATTCTATTGCAGATGATCAGTATCATCTAAGGATTAGAATATAAAGCACACAAAACTGCATATAAAACTGGAGTGTGATTCACACTTTTGGAATTGGAATTCCTAATCATTTTCAATGCTACTATTGATGGATTTGTAAAGATATACCTAAAGATATATTTTATCTATATTACAATAGGCAAATCCACACTTTTAATATGTAATACATAATACATAATAATAGCCAGGCTTCCATTCTCTATAAAGCCTCTTCCCACTTGAAATGATCTGCGAAACGTCTGAGCCCATTATTACACATCTGGTGGTACTGTTTACCGGCATTTCAACATAATAAAATGGCGTCAGTTGACCAGATTCACCTGGAAGTACATCTGCATTTCCATGAATATTCATGGTATGCTTGCTAGCTCAATAATACAACATTATTCCACCTCTCAATCACCAATCGTCGTTTGCAAATACCAATACCACCTTAATGCACACATTAAACCTTTACACACTCGGTTATACTGACGTTTGTTAGCGTAATTTATTACCACCGCATGCATTCCACGTTTTGTCTCTTCCGTCAACGTACTGCTGATGTGTATATTTATGAAGCGTTGGAGAAAGTTCCTGATTGTAAGGTTCCTTCCTTTCGTAATATATATTACTTCATCTCATTTTTATTTACTTCAGTTATTCTCGAGAGGGAGCACTTTTCTGAGCAGTATAATTTTGGATGAGTGCTTCTTATGTGATTTCGTGTAAATGAGGGTTTCAGTAAAAACTTTCCTTTACACATTAATACTACGTTGTAGATAGCAGATTAAGCGATTAATAAGACAAAGTGAAGCATGTCAGAATTTTGTAATGAGATCTCAGCAGTGTGCAGCTTGAAAGCTTATGCGGCGTATGCGCTCATTAGGCGGATATATGGATCGTCTTATATCAAAACAAGATCTTTTAGTGAGGGCAACATCACTGTTCGGATTAAACCTTTCAAACGACAGTGCAGAGTTCATGTTGTCATTATGGTAAGATTAAAGTACCAGGACAAAAAAAACAAAATCGAAGACTTGTATTCATTAAAATTTGCCGTTATTATGTAAATTATTTGGGGGTTTACGTAAAGTTTGAATTGAGTGGTATCAAAACTAATTCATTTTAGAACTTTGGTGATTAGTTGTAATAAGGTAACATAATTAATATAATGGCAAACTTGGAATCAGTGATCTTTTATCAAAATGTACCTTTGCTGCTCTTGCTCTCCAATAGTTTATCCACCTCGTAGAAACTTATCTTATCGGTATATACTACAACAGAGAGAAATTCGTGGGGTAACGAGAGAATTCGGCATGTTATTAATTATCAACTTATTTTAAGACTTAAATAGTCTTATAATATGTAATAGTTTATTAAGTTCACGGGAGTACAATCTCATTTTTAAAATTTGAAGTTTTTTACAACTGACAATCACAGTAATTTTCGTTGCTTTTTCGCAGAAACTCGCCCTCGTCGAGTCCGCCTGTGATGAGCCTGACCAAGAAACCCTTATCTGTGCCACAGACAAGTCCGGCTTGTGTCAAGTCGTCTCCCCGAAACCTGGAGTGCCCTTCAGTGCCGTTACGCCGAGCATTTGGCCGACTGAGCTTCCAGACGATGACTCTGGATTCGATGAGCTCGGATTTCGAATCGAGGAGGAAGACGGGCCTGAACAAAGTTCGAACAAATTGCTCGGAATCCCTTTCACAGAGGATCAATCCGCTCGGTAAGAGAAGAATACATCTAAAAGTATTGAATATTTCGAAAACATATATTTTATTACAATTATGATGGGTAATAACCCATCATCCTTACTTCATCCTGAGAGCATCTTATACAATATTTACGTTCTAAGAAGGACGTGTTAAAATTGTACAACGTTACAAAGCACATAATCAGTGCAAAAACTGATTAATTCGCAATACATGTTGTCATAAAAAGCATCCAAGCTTTACTTTGTCAGTTCTGCTGCAGGAAACCATGCATCTATTTAATTCGTAACATATAATTCTAAGCATTCATTTCACCATCCATGATCTTCAACTCGGAATATGCGTAAAATTAGATCTTATTATGAGATTTTAAAAGTGATAATTTCTGATAAACTTTTCTGATCATAATACAATTTCCTCAGTGGAAGAGTGAATTCGTAAATTCTCTTCTTGTGTGTTCCGTAGCGTATTGTTTGTTTACGGCAGGATTTCTCACCCAAAACGTGTAAATACACACAAAATACAAAGTGCGTTGGCGGTAAGAGGTTGTAGAGGTACTTTTGTGAGGTTTTGTTGAAGGAACGAATGAGTGTACGATTTTGTCCGTTTGTTTATGTATTCCTTGTTTTTCGTTCGTCCAGGAAGTGAAGGAAAAGTTATCCAGCGATTTGTGTTTGTGATTCAGTGATATGACAAGTGGTAAATTAGATAACTAAAAAATTGCACTGCGACCAGCACTGGTTAATTAAGCTAAACATTAAAAGTTAACAACGCATCGAATGCGTAGTCATCATCAGAGTTCGCTATGAAGCCCCGCCATTCTGACATGTTGCTAACTGGAGCTCCAGAAGAGCAGATAAGTGGTGTCAGGTTCCTTCCTCCTGAACATTCAGTGGAAGATGAACATCTTTTGGCTGCTTCGTCATGGGACAGCTCAGTTCGGATTTACGACTTTAAGAAGAATATGATGTTGATGAAGTGTCAAGTGGAGATGCCCGTCCTTGCTGTGGCAGCCGTGGTAAGTTAAACGGCTTATGTTGAAATTGTGACTTTATTTAACGGAAGGTCAAGGTTGACACTTGACAGTCATTAATTGGTCGAAGTCAATTTACACTTGGTTCATCGTTTTCCGACTCAAGGGTCCCACTGCCGTAGCATTTGGTGGTTTGGAGAAAAGTCTTTTTACAGCAGAGCTGGCACCTAATGGAGATGTCGACCGTCAAGGTTTTCAGGCGATTAAATTTATGCGATATCGTTGGCGTTATAGTTTTTCATTCTCTAATAACGTTTTTTATTATTAGCCACGTGTATTGGAGCTCATGAGGATGCAATATCTTCGGTCGAATATGTCAGTAGCCATCAAGTGATCATCACCGGTGGATGGGACTCCACAGTTAGGCTATGGAATCGCCAAGCTCCAGGGAATCAGTGTTGTGTTGGAACAATCAATACAGAAAATAAGGTAGGTATATCGTATTTAAAATCCGTGGTTGAGGTGCTAAAATTGCCTTCACGATTAAAAGATTTTGGATGGATTTTTTGGGGTTTATAGGTATTCTGCTTAAGTGCCCGAGATAATTTGGTGGCAGCCGGACTCTCTGATGGGTTAATTGGTGTATGGGATATTAGGCAGTTTTCCACTCCCTTGAAACTTTCCAACGTGAAGGACGCGTTAAATTTGCAATGCATTGCAATTTTTCCAGATTTGAAAGTATGAAATAGGTTGATGTAAATATGGCTAATAATATTATACGTACAAGAAATTCGAATTAAATACATAGTGATCGTATGTACGTTACAGAGAATTGTGTACGGGACAGTGGAAGGGAAAGCGTCTATAGAGAGCATTGATGAATCGAATGCCAAAGGAGACTTTCTCTTTAAACCACATATAGATAAAGCCAAGGGTATCGCTCATCCCGTCAATGCGGTGAGGTAATAATGCACAGACCAGACCAGTTTATCTAACACCAACATTATTGGTCAAGATTTCTAAACTATTTGACATTTGCATATCACGGTGATTTTCTGCTGATGTATAAAGTTAAAGTTATGAAATTCAAGAATTCTTTGGATGTGGTTTAGTTGTGTTGAGGGAACATACCGATTCTTGATGGGCGGATCAGATGGAAAGGTACGTCTTTGGGATCCAGATACCCGGAAATTAGTTGCTGACTTTTCTGCCTATCCGAATGAAATCGCGGCAATTCACGCAAGTGCTTCAGGTAAGTAATAGTTTGATTAAGCAAGATGATATTTTTGATGAACAATCAGGAGTGAATTTAAAACATCATTTGAAATGTGGTATTGCAGGCAACTATGCAGCTGTGGCCTGTTCGTATCTAGATGATAGGGAAGTCGAAGATGTTGAAATACCACCGACAGCCATCTATATTAGAAATATATCTGAATACATCCGCACAAAGGGTTCTCAGTCATCTAAATAAGTTTTGAGGTTTATTGTACCTGTTTGCATTTTTGTATATTTAATATTATAATCGTGAACTTTTTTCTTTTCTTATAAAGTGAAATCCTTTGTTTTATTTTTTGTCATGTTTTCTATGAATCCTATTTGTAAAATAGGCAAAGTTAACTGTTTGTTAAGCATCTCAATGACCGTTTAATTTCGTATAATTGTATAATTTGGTATGACCTGAAATTAATTTCGTATTCAAGCTAGGAAACAAATAAATAATTTTTAAGTACAACTAATGGTGAATGGATTAGTTTAAATTAGATTATGATTGAAACATCAGTAAATGGATGGCAGCATTATATTTGAGTACATATATGCTATCAGAAACATAAATCATCACGACTCTTATACACATTCACTGATGATATTTTAAACCTGAACTGAAACAAATCGTGTCTTTTTTGTGTAGATTGCAGTGGTTGGCTTATCTTGAATTTTCGCACTCGCGTGATGAAGTTAACGAGCTCTCGTGGGAGTCCATTCCAGAAAAAATTCCCGTGTCTCAAAAATTATGGAAGATGATTCAGGATGGAGGCATTCCTCATTCTCTCCGACCTCAACTGTAAGTTTAACATGTAATGTAATTATTTTATTCCACATTACATATCATAAAATTTCCCACATCACAATAAATTCAATTGTTTTAGGTGGTGTCGATTGAGTTCAGCATTCGAAAAGAAGTCCAACAGATCCAACCTCCCGTACTGGAAAGTTGTTAAGGAATCAACTGCAAACGAGTACTTCTCGTACGCAAAGCACATAGAGAAAGATCTTGTTAGGATCCTACCAGGGAACGGATGCTTCACCAAGTCTGACTCGCCTGGAATACCTCGCCTCAGGCGCGTTTTACGTGCCTTGTCGTGGTTGTATCCGGATGTTGGATACTGTCAAGGTTTCGGAACCGTCGTTGCTCATTTGCTGCTACTTTTGGAGGAGGAGGATTGCTTCTGGTTAATGTGCACCCTGATTGAAGATGTGGTGCCGGCTAATTATTTCAGCAACGACTTCACCGGGATTAAAACGGACAGTTTGGTGTTAGCTAGTTTGGTTGCTGAATATTTTCCAGCAGTTGATGTGCTTTTAAAAGAACACGACATAGAGGTGCGTCCTGTTACAGGCAGAAATAACAGAATTTATACACAACTTACGAACTCGTGAATTGTAAAGGTTGTTTTGTATTCATTACTTTACGAACCAAATTATTTTTTCAGCTTGGATTAATTGTATTCACTTGGTTCCTGACGTTCTTTGCTTCTGTGGTCCACGTGAAAATATTATTAAGAATTTGGGACATGTTTTTTGCGGAAGGATCAACATTTCTCTTTAAAGTGATGCTTTCTTTAATTAAGTTTAGAGGTAAGCCATACAAATAGGCACTTTATCTCCTATATTTCTTACAATTCTGAATTAGGAATGACGTTGACTATGCTTCTTGTTATTTCAGTAAATGATTTACTGGAGCTTAAAAACTCTGCTGCGATTTTCAACTTTTTATCAGATCTTCCTTCAGATGTTGACGACTTTGACTCTCTTGAAATTAATGAGTTTGACAGCATCAATCCAAATAGACTTGAACAAGAAAGACGTAAATGTTCTTCCTTAGTGATATCAGATGGATCTGTTTTCTCTAGCAAGTGTCGCCGTGTAAAGAAGCGAGACTGTCGAAAGCTCGAAAAGTCGAAAAGTAGTGCAAATGTTTTGAAAACTATTTTCGGAGAGAATGGTGGCCCAGAGGACTTGAAGACCAAAAATATTCGTCAAACTGGTATTCGCACAAAAATAATTTATGCAATTATTTGCCATTGCTTTCTGAGAATCCCGATACATATTGTAAAACCATTTATTTAGAAATCATGGTCGAGCTTCACGATTCGGTAACTCAAATCGGTAGGCATTTCATTTCCACTGATCAAAACTTTATGAAAGTGAGCCTGGAGCCTGATTTCTCAAAAGAATCGCATTCCAAAGATTACGAAAGATTTACACATGGATATAACATGAATGGGTATAAACGAGCTAAAGCATTAGTTGGTAAGTTGGGCTTAAAAACCGCAAAACATGCTTTAAAACAAATTCACCTTTTCAAGCGTACGTTTTTTGCGCATGTAGATTTCGAGCGACGAGACGATGACGAGCTTGGCTTCCGAAAAAACGACGTAATAACCGTTTTAAATTATAAGGATGAGCATTGCTGGATAGGCGACTTGAATGGGTTACGGTAACAAAACAATATTGACTAATACTGCATATTTTATGGTATTTACTTCAAGCAAAAAAGTACAAAACTTTGTTTCCTTTAATAAAACTGAAGATATTTCTCGATCTTAGACATACAATATACGACCTTTGACAACATTGACAATAAGTGAATTTTTGTATTTTACAGCTTCTATACAGAAGTGTGGAGCTGGTTAATCGATCTCATGACAAAGTACAAATGGATATCAAACTCAGAAGTCTTATTTGTTTGGGACTTAATGAGCAAGTGCTGCATCTTTGGATTGAAATCCTCTGCTCGTGTGCGGAAATGGTTAACAAATGGTAATATTTCTTGAACAACGGTTGCATAAATTGGAGAAAAATGGAAACGGAAATCAAAAAACATTTTGTCTCATACACTCTCTCACACTTTTAGGTATCATCCTTGGAGTATAATGAATAGTCCAGGCTGGATAGGACTGAAATGTGAACTCCGGATTCTTTCTCAGTTCTCCTTCAATTTATCAGTCGACTGGGAACTCAAAGCCATGAAGGAAGAAAAGCTTGACGTGAAGAGTGGAGTTCAAGATATGCTTGTAAAGCATCATTTGTTTTCTTGGAATCTTTAAAACTACAGTCAGATCAGTCAGAATCCTTCATAAGTCCGCACATGAACGATGAGTATGACAAACGGAGCAGATTTTAATACTTTATGGGCGTACATATGTGTGTATAGTGTATAGGTATGTATCTACAAATCAAATGTGCATTTATAATATGTATTATTTTAATGAAACCAACTTCAAAACTTGATCGGCTGAAATCTAAATAAAAGATCAAATTTATCATTGTATACATACATGTATGGAAAATTTGAATTTTTAACCTTTTATTGGTAGCAGAGAAGTCTTAAACTCTAATCAAAAGTCCACCTGTGCCAAAGTTAATTGCGTCTCAGAAACTTATATTTTCTGACGCTTGACAAGTAGTGCTTCCCGCATGGCATGGCATGGCAGTATTTCGCATGGCATGGCATGTCAGATTTTGCCATGCTATGATCATGTCATGTTGAAAAAACTCATGTCATGGC